>JAPYYW010002557.1:0-24425 GCA_030522545.1 Cremastinae sp. A BG-2022a
TGGCAAAAATTTTTGAATTTTTTTTTCTCGATTTTAAGAGCCTATTCGATCGGAAATTTCCTGTAGATAATGAAAATGCTACTTATTTGGGGCGAAATTCAAGAATTCATATTGAAAAATCGAAAAAACTGACTTTTCGATCAGTTTTTTGAATTTTTCAATATGAATTTTTGGATTGCGCCACGAATAATTATCATTTTCGTTATCTACGGGAAATTTACAATCGAATAGGCTCTTAAAATCGAATTTAAAAAATTTCAAAAAATTTGGTAAGTCGCACTAGGTCTCGTGAACCCATGAAATTGATGATTATAACTTCAAGGTCATTATTTCCAAAGCAGCGCACGTTAAATTTCTTTCTAAATGAGTACAGATTAGCTAAAAGTCAATGCGCTCCTCCGCATAATACACTCTATACCAGTTAATCGATTAGAGGCCTCATGTCTTTTTTAATATAGATTTCACACAAACGTTTGTATATTTCGTCAATGTTTTCCGATATTTTACTTTTGTAAAAGCGTTCGTATAATCGATCGGTGAAATTTTCTCTGTTGATGAGAATGCGCGGAAAATACGACTCTGCGGAATGCGCGTCGGTCGAGAAAAGGCTAATGGGTTTTTGGGGAGTCGCGAGAGAGAGAGAGAGGAATATCGAAGCAGGGGGGCGGGAGGGCGGGAAGAGGAAGGCACCTGTGGCCGAACATAGAGCCACGCTGTCTGGTGCGGAGGCAAAATCGTGGCTTCTTCCTCGGCTCCGTTGCAGCCGCGATGTCTGCCCGGCTTGTTCGCCCGAGACGCGCCGTCTCATCTCCTCTCCCGGACCCCTCGCATCGCCGCGGAGCCTGCTCTCTCTTGTATATATACTATATATATTCCCGCATATCCTCATCTCCGCGCGTTCATCCTCACGCTCTTATGATTTCTCGGCTCTCTCGCCCTCCGCGTCGTTTTCTTATATATTTTCTCGCCTCCTCATCTTCATCTCTTTCTCATCCTCAAAAGGGGGTTCGGACTATAGAGAGACAAGAGAGAGAGAGAGAGAGAGAGAGAAAAGGGTATGGTCATGGCCAGGCCAAGACAACACACACAAACGCGCATCAGAGGCTCTACGGCATCGCACTCGAATTTTTGCCATCAACTTTTCGAGAGAGGGAGAGAGAGTACAAAGGCGGTCTCTATAAATCACTCGTGGCCTCCAGAGCATTGCGCCAAAGGACTCGCCGTGTATTTTCGCGCGCGTTTTATTCCGGCTGCGATCCACGGCCGCGCGCTTTCGGCGCACTCCTCGATCTCTCGCCCCCTCTGCCCCGTGCGCGCGAGTTCCGGCCGAAATAACGCAGCGGGGTGATTGTGCACGCGGATTGCTCTTGCTCCCGACTGTCGCGTTTCTAGAAAAATTCATCCTGACCAAGGAAAAAGCTCTCGAACGCGAGCTTTCTTTCATTTCCTCGTTGAGAAAGTGCGTAAAAAATAAAAGACTTTGTATGAAGTATCCGGTGGCTTGAGCGGTAAAAGGACATAACAGATCTTTGGTCCATCTATCATGTTTCCTTCACAATGGAATTAAAAATGGGCCGGCGAGGAATTTATTGCTCCATCAGCAGCAGATACAGAGAGAGAGAGAGGAGAAAGGGCGCATGCGAGAGAGCGGCTTGATAATGCGCGCATCGCCGAGCGAGATAGGGAGGCGCGCGGCTTACGAGCTCGTTATTAATGAAAATCGCTCGGTCAGGCGCGCCTCTTCGAGGCGAGCAATCATCGCGGCCACTCTGATTTCTCAATGCTTTACGATCTAATTGCCCGGCGGACGTGCAATAATCTCATCGGGGGTGATTCCTCCGTTGAACACGACGCGCCGCTTTTATATTTTTGCTTTTCCGTTCGACTCGCGCCAAATTCAAGATCAACTCCGCTCCGGCCCCGTCGCCCGCGATACGCTCTCGGCGCGTTACGTGTACACACACGGCGTGCGCGCCCGCGCGGTATCGCCGAGGAAACTCACTTATTCCCTCGCTCGGACGTAATCAATGTTATCGCCGCGAATTCTCCTGTTGTGAAACACTTCCGGTTCGAGTTCCACCCTAATGACATGTCGTTTCGTTCGAGCTACCATTTTAATACCGAGTCTCGACAACGTCGCGGTATGTACTCGATCTCGAGCCCCGCGACGACTCGAATTATCCTGACGTAACGGAGCAGCGATGCGAACTTTTCATTTATATATCCTATACACCGCCCGCCCGATTTTCCTCGTATATATTTCATCCCGAGCGTTATTTTTGTCAGAACAAATCTGCGGTTAATGGCACGGAAATATTATATTGTACACCCTCCAAATTCGCCACGCACCAAACATTGACTCCAATTTTTATCGAATATGTCTGTTCCAACGACTATATACGTAACAATAAAAAGTTTACGTCGACGAATGATGATAAAAATAATAGTAACATTAATACATATATATATTCATGCTTCTGGAGTACAGAAAGCGAGGAAAGACGGATAGATATATTTATTCTTATACCCGCGGGGATACAAAGACCCTTGTGTGTAATGAGAGACCAAAATAATTATGCAAATAATATATATTGACTGCAATGGTATATAATAAATATAGGTATAAATATTAATAATAAGGCACTGTTTGTAGGAAATGGTACACAGTGGTAAAGCATATGCATTGGATGAATTGTAAGAAAAGTAATATATATCATTTGTTATTATGAGAAATTAGACGAAGAAGAAAAAAAGATTGAAGATTGGTTATTTTTGGATTAAGATTAAACATTGTGATAGAATACAGAGAGAGAATAATGTAAAAGAAACATGGAAAAACGTAGAGCTCACGGTGACAAACCCCGACAAGAGTGGGTTCATGAGCTTTGGCACGCGATCGTCGCTGTATATACGAGTACAAAGCGCGACGCCGTGCAGAAGTTCGTGTACAAAATATATAATATTCGAATAGAGCATATTTAAAGCACACTCCGATAATGTTAGATTCCGAATTTCGTAGAAAAAAAGATTAATATACGTGTTTACCTATTATTTCTTATTAATTTTTGGGTTAAAAATCAACAGGAAAGCAAATGTGTATAAAAAAAATTTTATATAAATAGGAGAAAATTGCAACATTGTATACGAAAAGCAAATAAAATGCTGCTGCATGTGTAATTAAATCAAAGGGTGACTTGGGGAAAATAAGTTGACACTATGATTGTACACTAATTGTAATTTGTAAATAGCGAATGTACGCAAAAAGATATAAAAATGTATAGAACGAATGGAAATGAATAAAAAATAAAAATGGAGAGATGAGAGGGCGGACAAACGTTCTGCGCATCAAGTATATATATTGTCAAGCAACGTTGCATTTTTAGCGTGCGAACAGCGTGAGATATCGGCGGAGGGGATGATCATCTAGCATGACTGCCAAAGCAAAATATATACATTCAACGATGAGATATATCAGAGAGCTTGAACCTGAGAATTTTTCAGTTGGTTCTTTCTCGGACGATCTCTCGTCCCTCCTCCCGCTTTTTTTTTCTCTTCGCTGTTCCTTTTTTTTGCACATGCTGGGACTCTTCGACAAAGGAAACGACGAACGCTCGCGTATATACCGAATCGAGCCAAATTACACGCGAGCGTATTTATTTTTATTATATTACCATCGGGAGAGTTGTTCATAAAATAAATACTTTATTTATTGTTTCTTTCATCAAAATATATATACTTTTTTTTCGAGGGTATATATAATGAAAACGCGCGCTTTTTGTTCAATAATATACGAAAACGTGCGTGCGTAACGCGAGTCGCGGTTTGATCCCCTTTTTGAATTCAGCTCGGCACACGAGCTTCCACAATTTGCCAGGGCGTATTATTCACTTGTTCCTCTTATACGAGAGGGAGAAGGAGTCGGGGAAGCAGAGAGAGAGAGAAGGAACGAGTTGGGGGTGGGGGAATAACAATTGAAAAATTGCCCGGGCCGTGGAGCAGTCGGAGCGGCAAGTTGGACTCGCGGGAAGCAGGACGCGTAGCGCGCGAGCCCGAGAGCGCCGGTGACGAGCGAGAGGGGGATTTGTCGCGTGCCACCGAGAATGGCAATGATTCAATGAATTCTGCAAACAGGGCACTTTCTCGGCGGCGAGCAAGTGGTACGGGAGGCTGATGCTGCGCGACGCGCTCGCCGGAAAGCCTCGTATATATAGGAGCAGGGTGTGTTCTCGCACCGCGCGCGCGGCGGCGTCCGAGACACGCTTATCCTCTTAGCGGCGACGCGCCCGCGCCCCTACATATCGAATTATTAAATTCTCTCTCCTTTTCTCCCGTCTAGCTCACCGTTAAAACGCGCATGATAAAAAATTCAAGCGCCGAGTAAAGTGTTCGGTCACCGTGCTCGTAAATTTCAACCTCTCCGCGTGTTTACTTTTTAATCTATCGCGTTATTTTATATCAAAACGTTTATTTTTGTCTCTGAGAATCGTAGATTAAACGGCAGTACGTTAACTGTACTCTTCACTTCTCTACTCAAGACCATATTTTAAGCTAAATTTGGCTTTTTAAAACTCCAGAAGAGCTTTTTTTGAGTAAATTTATTCCAAAATAGTCAATTTTTTTTAAATAACAGCCGCACATTCAAGATGAAATACGAAAAAATAATGTCAAGAGTAGAGAAGCGAAGAGTAAGATTAACGTACTGCCGATTAAACAAAAAATTGTAACGCTGCACGGAGAGAAATCGCAATTTACCATATTAAAGTGAGAACTATATTGATTATACTTTCTAACGATTAAATATATATACATTTTTAAGGTAATCCGATGATTTCTGGCTATCCAAGATTTTGTGATGAAATTTGGTGTATGTTGAGATTAATATGTTACTTGTCTTGTGTCCAAATTTTAATATCATTCGCTCTCATAAGCCTTATGTTAAAAATCGTGATTTTTGATGATAAATATTTCGATTTCTAGATAGTGATCTTTAAATTTGACATACCTTCTAATATTACACCAAAAAACGTTAATACCAGTTTTAAATCAAATGTCTTGGAAAAAATTTCGATCAATAATTTTGCCTCAACATTGCATGCTTAACCTAAAAGTCTGAACACGTCCATCATCGGACCACCTTAATAGTACAATAAAATATATGTTCTATAATCAGTATAGTTATCACTTGTGCATAGTATAAAAATTCACTGTACGTAATTCTAAAAATCGAGCGTTTTTTATTTTAACATTCTGCTCTCTAATTGCAGTGAATAGCAGTAAATCGATAAAACAAAAATTCTGAAAAAGTACTCAAACATTGACTTGGAAAACATCCTTAATTTAAATAATTTAGGATTTTTGTTTGATAACACTCTTAGTGTCATAATCTCTTCAATAATAACTTATTTTAATAATCTTCTTTTTTTTTCGATGCACAAGGTTTTAGATCAGGGACGGCACTCAGGTACGAATGTCGAAGTATACGTATATGTATAAAATATATAGATGCGTGCGAAGGGTGCAAAGGATGAGGATAGTGAGCGGTGCGCGGGCAGAAATTCTCGAACGAGGGATTCGTTATAGTCGCTCACGAGATTGGGAGAGAAATAAAGAGCATCAGCTCCGGAGAAGCGGAGAGAGAAAATAGAGGAGAGGGAAGGGGCACATAGCGATTTTACTTTTATGGCCTCGGCTAATGTGCCCTTTGTGTACGCGGTCTGCGCTTGCTTTCCGTCGCGGTTTGCAAGCTCTTATACGATATATCTTTGTATAGACGCACATACACTTGTACATACGTATACACTATACGAAATAATATGGACAGGATGATGCGAACGATGGCCATTCGGGCGATATTCAATCAGCGCTCCTGCATTCTTTTCCCATTAAATTCAGCTGAAACCCGAGATAGAATCTTGCAAGTGACTTTTAATGAATCCTCGGAGGGCAAGCAAAAGGGTCGGAGTGGAACGACGACGCGAGATTTTCCTCCGGCGAATATATTTTTTTCGCGACCCGCGGGTTGTGTCTCTTTTATATTTTTCCACAATTTTTTCAAATTTTTGATCTCGTCACGGCGATCAATGGAGACGATCTGTATTTTAAAATAAATACGGAGGAGAGACGTCGGTCGCGCGGTTGAAAAAAGGGAAAAATATGTTGAAGGAGGGAGCGTACGTCGCATGTGCCCTTGGTAACCTCGGTCACAAGATAAATTCACAGGGACGAGGGGTTGTTCGCACGTCATACGAATAATATTATGAGCGGGAAACGGATTGCAGAAGTCGTGCGGGACGAAGAGATTCGGGGCGAGCCGGCGCGTTCACGGTGTACACAATGTAATCTCGAAATGCGCTTGTAATTCGTGTATAATGGAGTCGGCCCCCCGGACGCGGAGTCTGTATTCTTCACTCGATTTGAGAGAGGGGTGAGCCCTGACACGTAACCCCGAACTAATGTGTGTATACGCGCGAGCTTTCTTATTTTATTTGACGACACACACGTCCTCCATGACGCTCCTTTCACGCAAAACTCTCCTGACAACCGTGACGATTAATTCAATACGCCCTGGCAAAACATATCGCTTTCCTCAAAACGAACGAATCGTGATCGTAAATTCGTAATCGCTCTCGCATATCCTTGCGCACCGCGACGGGATATCATTCATAGAGAGATGACACTTTTTATACAAAAAATATCATTGCACTCTGGTAAATCGAATTAATTTTCAATATAAACTAAATATATATTAAAAATAGACAAAATCGTCATTTTTTTTTAGATTTTCGAAGAAATCTCCTCCCTTAAGGTAATTGCAATGGTATCGTTTAGTTCATTGTTTTTAGATTTTCGAAGAAATCTCCTCCCTTAAGGTAATTGTAATGGTATTTAGTTCACGTTTTGTTCAAATTTTCTATAAACTTTTTTTTAACGTCGTATGCACACGTGTATCAATTTTTAGGAGGTTTCACCATGCAGGACTCGAGATATTTATTGGTAAAAATCACATTTTTTGACATACTTCCATAATGTCTCAACTTCTACATAATGAAGCATTCTAAAATTTTGCACAAATTTTTATACAACATCGAAGAAGCTTTGTTCAGATTTTTTTTTTAAGTACGAAGTAAATTTTTTTTTGAATTTTGTTTATTCCATAGCAAGCACACGTCACCTTGGATGACCTTGTATTTCGAATATGTTGTTCTTTTGCAACAACTTATCTTTATGAACTTATACTCGCAAACCCCTTTGTACTTGAGAGAAACTATATATAAGACGAAAATTTTTGATTTCTATAAACTATAACTATAAACTATAAACTATACTTATATATACTTAATAAATAAAAGTAATGTTAATATATGTGTAAAAATGAATATAAAAATATTATTCTACATATAAGTAAAAAAATTTTCAAAGATTTTCAAACCACACACCGTGCAACAAGACGTAATAATTTTTCGTACAAAATTCTCGTGTATATATAGCGTCGCTGACTTTTACAGCAATTTTTAATGAATTTGAATAATATTGAAATATATATTTCAAAAGCGTAATATGATAAATATATACGCATATAAATTAAAATTAATGCGGAAAAAAACATTTTTTTCCTCGGCCGGATGATAACGGAAGTGGTCGTTTACACGTAGCCCGCGCAGGTTCATTATTTTTCATTTGTAATAACTATATTTTTTACCCTTTTCTCCTTTTCCGCGATGAGCGTTAGCCCCGCCGTTTAACGCGAACGATTCCCGCTGTCGAATTGCTCGAGAGAGATAATGCAAATCCGATAGTGATCTTTACCACAGGATATATAGCATATATAATACATCAGGATGATACGCCGATTTGCCGAGCGAGTAATAAAGGAGCGTGTATATGAAATCAGATATAGAATAAAATCGCTATATTGGACTCTCTTTCTCTGCTTCTCGCGATTGGGCACTCGCTCGCGTTATTACACTCTGCTGCTCTACACGTAGATAGACGCGAACTCGAGGAAAATAACGAGAGCAGATGAAGTCCGATGCAATCGTATTAAATTGATAATGGCCCTCTAATTTATTTTTTATCACATTATTATTATTTCCATTTGGACTGTGCTCGAAATGCGGAGCTCCGCTGTGTGTGACCTCGGACCCCGCGCGAGAAATAATAAAATTAAACGAAACGATGATTATTCTCATTCCCGAAGCGAAGATATATACTCTCCCGACGTCAATCATTGTTTGAAGAATAATAAAATGAAAAGGAAAAACGTAAAAAAACGATGACGAGAACGAAAATATTGGCCTCTTCCGTATCGGCTTATAAATATTTCTGGACAAAGTGTAATAACCCGCCGGGTGCAAATAACAAATATTTTCAGCGCGAAGTGAAATACTGCGACACTTGAGCAAACACGCGGGCCAGAACGAATTGCGTAGACACTTGAAATATTTTCGAGGCTCCTGGCTTATTCTCATGGACAATAATTGAAAGAGGAGATGTAAGAGTTATATTGATTCATTAAATGAAAAATTCAACTTGGATCGTTCGAGGCGAAGAGAAGATAAAAAAACAGAGTTTTGATATATATGCAAAGGCGAGGAAAAATGTTTCATTGTGCTCGACAAAATATATATCGATAGCCTCCGCGACGATAAATCCAAGTCCGAAATTAAGAATCAATAAATTAAACGGTCGAAATAAAAGTATACCTTGCGCGAGTCTTATACCAGCTCGTCAAGTAATAAATTTCGAAAAAGGAGAATAAAAGGAGAGCGATGGACTATGAGCGATGAAGATTCGTGTCATTCATAGACAAGAGAGGGCGCTACAGCGGGATCGCGGATGGAATAAAGGATTATTCTTTCTCAGCACGCGCTTAATATAATTTTCACTCGCCCACTGAGCTGACGAATGCGAACATCATCGAAACGGATATTCACGCGATAATTACATTATACAAGAGAGAAAAAGATATAATCCCATATAAGTAACACACCATGTATATTTATTATGGGTGTTTCACACGAAAACGCGTTATCTTACGTATTTTTTGAAGGCAGTCGGAATATCGTGTGTGGACAGATAGACAGAGGGCTGCAGTGTATAGTCAAATGAAGAAGCGTGCGATGCCATCAGGGACGATCCCGTATAACAAGCCTCATTATTTACGTTGATCATTATTTTGACGGCGCTGATCGGCCACCGTCCATCACTCTCGTCCCTGATGTTCTCCTCCTCTCTATCACCCTTTATACACCTTTTATTTCTGTCGGCCCTTATTCTCCTCCGCGCCGGACGCTTATTTCAAAATTTTTTTTCATCATTAAGCGGGTCTACGTACGGTCTATGCCGCGTTCATATATATAAATCCACGTCGGCATCAATTCTCAAACTTTTATTTTATTGCAGGACGACTGATGGCTAAAAACTGAAATTCGCAGAAATTTCAGCGTGCGCTATGTCTTGGAAAAAAACATTGCGGAACGAAGAATGTTTTCCGGGAGGGTCCCCCGATAATACAAACTTAATTGCAAAAAGTAATTGCAAGTGCGGCGATAATGGTTCGGGTTTGGAGTGTTTGAGATTGAAAGCGCGAGGAAAAAAAGAGGAGAATAAGAAGAGAGAAGGATGGGGGAGTGTGTATATGAGTTTAAGTCAACGACGACGCGCGGGGCTGGCAGCAGCTCTTCACCCGGATGAGTGATGGTCGGAGCAGCAAAAATCTCCTCGACTCCCATTCCCCGCCGTGTCGGACCAAACTAATTTATAAAACCATTAACGCCGGTTTTGTGTGACTGCGCGCCCTGTCCGCCGAGGGGAGTGCTGTCCCATCAACAAAGAAGTAACTATATACCACGCCTCAAATGATTCGCGCTTCCTTCGAAATAATAAGTGTTACTTTTCATATATAACCAACTCGAAAAAAGCAGATTTTTTTTTTCACGCATTAAATGCTTATATTTGGAGAACGAGAAAAAAAAGTATATTTATGGACCACACGCGATTCAGCAACTCGTATAATGAAATATATTAAAATTTTGTTGGTTTAAAAAAGAATCATTTTTATTCGCAAATGTTTTATACTTTCAGGATATATGATTGAGAAAGATGCAAATTTTAGCCCTTACAAATATTTTGTGGTCCTTGAATGTTATTTAACATTTCCCGTGTATTAGGTAACATTGAATATTTTTTTATTTTGTTATTTTCTATTTCATAACTGAATTACGAAGCAATGTACATAAATGCGCTATCAATATTTTTATTTAAAAGAATCACTTTTCATACTCGAAAAAAGTATATTTGGACCCCCCACACGATTTAACATCTCCTATAACGAAATACATTAAAATATTTTATTGACTCAAAAAAAGAATAATCTTTTTTCGCGAATGCACGAATGTTTGCCCTTAAAAATATTTTGTGGCCCTTGAATATTATTTACCATTTTCCATTTATAAGTAACATTGAAAAATTTTCTATTTCGTTCTGAATTTCATAGCCGAATTACGAAGCAATGTACCTAAATTTGATGCTCGTGAAAAAATCAAATTCTCAATTTAATACCAACTCTATAAAATTTTTACAAAAGTTCAATCTTAACATGAAAAATGTTCGTTTATCTGGACCACTCTACGTGCATCATATCCAAGAGTTCTTTAAACACGACATAACGCGGAATTTTTTTCAAATGAGCTCTTTTCTCTCGGACGAGGGAGATTGCTACTCAAAACGTGCTATTTGAACGTCGGGTTCTCTTGATGAAATCGATAACGTCGCGGTGATGCAAACGTTTTCGTTCTTCTATTATTTTAACGAGCGGAGCGAGCACTTCCGATATATATAAAACGCGGCGGACGTTTGACATTCGCTAATTAATACGGAGAGGAGTCCGCTCGTGAGATGCAATAAGCAGCGAGATGCGATATACATATACTCGAGAATATGACACATACACGGCGTATGCACATAATATTATTATATATCGAACGGAGTGTATGCGCTCGCGCATAATGTCTTTCAAGCTTTTGCTACGCTCGGAAAAAAACGTAACGTGCAATTACCACACTCGCTGATAAGATCGACAATGCTCTCGCGACGAGAGTCCGACTCTCCTCCCTCCCTCCCTCCTTCGCTCATCGCCTCTCGCATCGTGTCTCCGGCGTATCTCGCCTCCGTCGTGTGTGTATATATTGCAATAATTAGTCGATTCCACTGCACTTTCGTATGTATGCATGCATATGCGCGGGGGAGAGGGGAGAATGAAAAAAAAAATACCTCAAAGCTGATAGGCACTACGTGATGACAGCGGCTTGACGGACTTTCCGAGAAGTTACGGATAATGCGGGACTCTGAAAACATTTTACTTTGCCGGATTTGCTTCGGTAAGCGCGCTCTGTATGCTCTCGTTTAAAATATACGCACGCGAGACGAAGCATCAATTTTACGGGGAAATATTGGATTTTTCAGTCGGTCAGATATGAGCTTTTATGACGATAAATCATTTTGTGCTTTTTTTTTCTTATTTTCTTTATGTATTTCTTTTTTTACCCTTTTTTAATGTGAATATATAAATCGAATTAATATGAAATCAACGATTCATTTTTTTTCTTCATTCCACGCACAAAACAAGTCTGTAGATATATGGTAAAATCGTCAGAAGAGTAATGTCGGGGCATTAATAATTTTTGAGAAAAATATTTACTTCTGTATAGATGACGTGTATAGGGAACAAAAACTAATTTTTGGAAATTTTATCTATCTGATGACTATTGTAGTATGCATATGTATATGTTCGATCACTACGTAGAAATACCAGAATAAAGCGGTTTTGATAAAACTTATTATTCGTACAGGTGTATGAACTACATTGCAGAGAGCAATCTAAAATATATAGACGTAACTTATCAATAGATAAAGTACTGTGACAGTCAATATGTAGCAGTTAACACACAATTTCGCAGCAGTTAATCTAATAAATGTGGTAAAAATTTTAAATGGCTTATCAATTATTTTTGCAAAAACGGACTTCCCAATCTCAGTCGAATTTCATAAAAGGAATGTACTTTTCAAAATACTTAGAGAAAATCATTCCTCAGTCATCTCCCATCAAATTTTCTTTATTACTCGTTGTTGGTTTCTTGAACAATTGTGTCTAGAGAACTTAAAAATTTCAAGATATTTTCACGAGTGAGTAAAGTGGCCATACAAACCCTGCAAGAAGTAAACGATACTTGACGATTAAATTTTTTATAAAAAGTAATATTTAGTATAACAATAACATCCCAAAAATTAATCCAATTCTCATATTTTTAAATTAAGTTTGACAAATATCACATACAAACTATTTCCTTATAAAAATAACTATAAATAATAAAACTTTTATTCTAGCGAATATCCAAGTATTACAAAAATTTAATAAAAATAAGTTTATTAAGCGAGTGCGTAAGTAATCTTTGAGGTATAATTTTCGGTAAAAAAATGTCTTCTGCTAGGGAAATAAATGCAGAAAGTATGCTTCTCATATTTTAAAATAAAGTTCGACAAATGTCGCATAAAACATTTCCCAATAAAAATAACTAAATATTCAACAAAACTTTTATTCCTAGCGAATATCGCAAGAATATTACAAAAATTTAATAAAAATAAGTCTGATGTGTGAGTGATCGCAGAGATATATAATTTTCGGTAAAAAATATCTTCCAGCGAAACAAAAAAATGCAGAATGGAGCATCGGAGTCTGAAATAGTTTGATGATCCAGCGGCAACGCGTTGCTCCGGCGGTAATTCATCGATAAATAAAGATATCACGGGAATAAAAGTTTTGAGAGAAAAAATAATGCATTCGTGTACCAGGGCGTGCCGAAGAGCGCGAGCGCAGTGCCGGCTTGCGCGCGGGTCTCCCCTTCCCCGTGGCACGTACATTTCGCTCATTCCTCTTATTTTGCCGGACTCTATCGAGGATCACGAACAATCCGCGCCGGCGTGCATAATAGGCAACACGAAACAAAATAGCTTTTCCATTCGCGCGAGAGTGCGCATATATATGAGCAATTTATTCAATCGACGCAACGTCTGAGCATCAATTCCATGCATTATATATTCCATATATATATATGTGGGTAAATATATATATGCATGTACGGGTATCTCGTTGAAAAAAGGAGAGCGTGTTGCTCCCGATTCGTCCTCACCTGCTTTCTCGCTCAGGTTCGCACAAACGAGCTCTCGTCGATCGAGGCGATGAGCGACCGGCGAGCCAAGGAGCAAGAGAGCGAGAGAGGAAAAGGGAGCCGCCACTTAAGGATGCGCTCCCAGCGCTTCGAGCATACATACCCGAACTTATATTTGAGCATGTTATAATATTCTCCGTACACGTACGGCCGTAAATAAGCGCGTACACGCGTTTCTCGAGCGCCTCCAATGTTCTCTCGTTAGTCAGAATTCACTTGACAAAATTTCATCCCCGGCATATATATCGACAGAATGAAAAATCATTGGCTCTCCTCCAATATATTATTATATATTCGATATCTCCAGAGCTTCAGAGCTCGTGCTAATATTTTACGGTATACATATTTTCCGGGCCTGCTTTTTCTCAATGTATACATATTATATTCATATTTTGTGTATATATATATATATATAATATATATTTATATATAGAGTGCGATGCGAAATAAAAGTGTATACGAGCTCGGATGGGAGATCGAACGAGACGTTTACGGTATATTAGCTTCTCGATGTACGATCGTATACACGGAGCGTTCTAACAAGACTCTGTTTGCGCGAGTGTGAGAAAGAGGAGATGAAGGGGGAAGGGAGAGAAAGGGAGAGAGTGCGCGCGCGAGAGATCGGCTGGCAGATGAATTCTGAGCAATTTCTCGCTGGTCGGGAGGCTCTTTGATGCTTTGAACTCTCACCGCTCTGACCGATCCTGGCGCGGTAATCATGCGCTCTCGCCACGCCCCGAAAACACCTTCGGAACTTTCCCCCACCCCGCGCGGGGCCGCGGGGAGCCTCTGGTACGCACCAAAGCCGCCCAGGGGTCGCTATCGTACCGACTTCCATTTTTCTCCCCCCTCGCGCCCCTTCCTCTCGTTTTCTCTCTCTCGTAATCTCGTCCACGTGATCTGATCCTAAGCTTCGATCGCCAAACCCTTCCATACTATACTTATTTCATATATACGATATATACATATGTATATTTTTATACGTGCATCCATACGGCCGTGTATTTTATCTATCGAATAGAATTATGCCGATATACCGATGCCCTCGCTCTCCTTGTATAATACCCTTCTATCATTAAACTTTTATATATTTTTCGCGGACCCTGCTATTTTTTTGGTCAACTATTTTGTCCACTCTCTCATCAAGATCGAGCAAATTTTTATTCCTTTTTCTGTATATACTTGAAAAAAAAATACGTGCATGTTGGGATGCAAGATTTTATTAGTCACTTTAACTGATTCGTTAAATCAGTTTTATTAATCACTTTAAATTTGTTGATTGTGCTCTTTTTCTGTATTTGACAAGTCAGCTCTGTGACAATTGTATCGCGAAACAACATAAAAGTATAAAAACATATAATGTAATTTTATTGAATTATTTGCATTCCTTGTAATAAAAAAGTTGAATTTTCTGAATTTTCGAGATTGTCGAAGAGTCAGTGCAATGTTTTTTTTTGTTTTTGTTAAGATTCAGGCCAAGTGAAACGAGCTGACCGAAATTATTTGCCATTATAAAATCATAAAGATCAAAGTCGTGTGCGTAGTGCAAGAAGATATACTTCATGCTTTTTATTATGTATTGTATAACGTGAAAAAAAATTATATATATATAAAATAGATGTAAAATTGTCGCTAAAAATCAGTATTCTTAGTCTCTGTGATTCTTAACGATCGGTTCTGGTGTACGTAAAAGTTTTGCCGAGAGTATTTTCCAAGCGAGTGTGTATGCAGGATAAAGAGAGTTAAATGGCCATCGAGAATTTACGATGTATCCTCCCCCCTGTTATAAAAGCAGAAAACGTTCTATTCGCTGCTTCTACCCTCGTACGGAGCGAGTGAACGCTTGTTATAACGTTACTCGCGAGTTCTCCATATACACGTGCATGTGTGTTTCTCCATAACCCTTTTCTTGCACAATGCTCTATGCTCGCCCATTTTATCGTTACGTATCGACGCCGTATTACCGCGATGTACACACGCTTCTTCCGAAAGGTAAAAACCTTGTTCTTCAGAAGAGAGTTCTCCGGCGAGTATATTTTCTCGAAAAAAAAAACAAAAAAAAAACAAAAAAAAAAAATTCTCATATATACACGTTGTTCCAATAAGCTATATTTTGAGGGATAGCCGGGAGAGTGATGAGGTTACGACGATGTATCCTCGGCCATTTTGTTTACACGAAGCAAAAGCCTCTTTATTATTACTTTCCATTTATTATCCCGGAAGGATAAAAAAAAGCGCCGATCGCGGTGTAGAATCAAACAAAATTAATAAGAATAACCCGCGGGAATGCGTCTCGCGCGCATGTGAGAGACATCAAGAAAGAGATACCGGGGAGACGCTTTTTTTTATTTTATCCGGCGCACTCAATCATCGATTACGAGATATGGCTTCTCGTCGACGTAATCAAGCTGCCGTGCACGAAAAAAGGCGAATACGTATACCGGGTACATGCGTGCATATAAATAAACGTGTGTTTTCGCGCGTGTGCGCGCGCGCGCGCGCCCGTGTATACACAGACATCGATAGATATATAAATATGGATGAAGCCGGAGGGTGAGCGTCTCGCAGCTACCTCTTTGCCTGGAAGAAGAGCGCTCGAATCTCGGATATTCATCGGCCGAGCGAGCGAGAAAGAGAGAAAGAGAGCCTAAGAGCCGGTCTTGGCCGGAATATCGCGCGTGTGTGTGTGTTTGCGCGCGCGGGTCGGAGCCCAGGGGACGTCTCCGGGACACCCTGCTATACGGAGGTTTGCAACGCGTCGACGTGATCCGAGTCTCGCTCGACGAGCGAGGGACGTCAGGGAAGAAGACGATAAAAAGGGAGGAGAAGGAGCAGGAGGAAGAGGAAGAAGAAGAAGAAGAAGAAGAAGAAAAAGGAGGAAGAAAAGTGCGCGCGGTGATGTTGCCGGCTCGCGGATACCTTCCCGCGCGCTGAGTTTAACTCGAAAGCGAGGTGTTGCCCGCCGGTGGTATTAATTGGCGGGGAGCCCGAGCCGCCTGTGATTAGCCTCAGCAGCCGCCACCACCACCTCTGATCCTGCTTCGGAGTCTCGATCGTATATCTGCCGACTCTCATCCTCCTCTGTCTAAATATATATATAAAACTTTACACTCGCGCGTATACATACGTCAGTGTAGACACAGACGCACGCAAAAATGCACAGATATATATATATATATACGGGTAAATATTTCGACGTGTATATGTTTTGTTACACACGTGCTCGCTCTCTCTCTCTCTCTCTCTCTCTCTCTCTCTATACCGCTCTGGGGCTAACGATATTTGTGGAACAGGACTCGAAAGACCAGTCGGTTATTCCTACTTTGTATATCGTGTCTCTATACCTATACGTTCATTTCCACTCTCACGCGCCGAAAAAAAAAGACATTTTATACGAAGAATCGACCGTGCTCGCTCGGGCCTCCTCTCTTCATTCATTTATACGTCAATTAATTATTATTCATTTATCTGTCACTTTGAAAATATATATTCATTTCTGCTGTCGATTTTTCGTCGAAAAACATTTAATGCGTTGGTATATACAAATCATCTGCGAGATGAAATTAGGCTTTTTTAATCCGATGATAAAGTAATTTGATGTAATTGAAAAAAATATTCCGATTTGTGTGTACGACTCCCTGCAGAATTTACTTTTTATTATACGGTGATATCTTTTCTTTCTCTTGGAACGGAATCAAACTTTATTATATAGGGCTGTTTCTTAAGATTTTTCGTAAAATAAAGAGAATGGTTCAGGAATTACATTAATACATCAATTATGTCAATAATTATTAGGCCTTGAAGATTATTGAAAAATAAAATGGAATTGAGTACCCCTTCAAAAATTCGCAAAATTTTTTGAATTTTTTTTTTTTTTCAATTTCAAGAGCCTGTTCGTGACAGTCTTTATCTACGAGAAATTTCCGATCAGATAGTCTCTTAAAATCACAATAAAACATTTTTTATATAAAATTTTGTGAATTTTGGAAAAGGATTTGACCCAAAAATCAGTTTTTTTTTGTATTTTTAATTTAAGGAGGTATTAACCAAAGTACGAAATTAAATTTTTTGAATTTTTTTTTTACGGTATAGAGTATTAATCCAATTTCTCGATGGCATTTCGAAGTAGCATTATCGATAAAATAAACGAAAATTATCCCGACACAGTATGTTCAACATGAGCCAAAGTCTTATGAGAAGCCGTTAGCATCTCTTCGATCGAAAAAAAATACATTTAGAGTGAAATTTCGAACAATCTAAAATATCTCACGTATTCATTAGCGTGTAAGATTTAATTACTCACCATAAAAATAGAGAGTCATAACTTTTCAGTGAATTATTTAATTACACAATATCAGATGTGGCGAATCCAAGTCAAATTATAAACGAAAAATGAAAATAATTTGACAAGTAAAAGTGTCGCTAATACCTTCTTAATTATTGGGACAAAAAAGTAGTTACGGAATAAATTGAAAAAATATTTAGGCTGGTGTGCATACTCAGCTGTTGAAATATTTCGCTTTAGGTGCGATCGAATATACAAATTCATTTAGTGCCGGTAGATTTACTTTATGAAGTCGAAGGCGATGTTCTCGTGAACGTTTCGCGATCAGCCCCATCCTCCGGGTTGCACGCTTTCGTGCATGCAAACTATTTACCCTTCCCGATGGACGCGTACTTCGCGTATACGTATATATATATATATATATACACGATTTGCGTATATATATATATATATATATATATATATATATATATATATATATATTGATACGAAAGCAAGGCTCTGCGTGTGTAGAGTCCGGGAGCTTTGTACCCCGTTGCACCTGTTACCCGCCGTGCGCAATTCTCTCGTGTACGATCGATACGACCGCGAGCCTTTGAGTCGGAATTATCAGATCTTTGTACCGGCGCGAGAGACCAACAACCACCGAGAATTTTAACGCGCCCCGAAGTAGCTCTTTTCGACCTTAAAAGCAATAATCACAATCACTCGATCAACTCAGGATCGAGCTTCGCGTCACTCCCAATGAAATACAATCGGAACGTTTTGCCTAATGGAGGGAGGCTGGCCAGTCCTTATTTCCAACCTTACTTTTTATAAATGTCAAATCACCGACTTTCATATGTGGCGATATATCATATATTTCTTTTTTTCAATCGAATAGTTTCACGTAACATTATTCAAGTTTTTATCTACATTTTGGACGTAATTTAAGAATTTAAAAAAATTTTTAATACTGATTTAAAAATCAATTTTTTGGGTCTTTTTTTGTTAATAACCTTTTTTTGTGTGACAAATTTTTAAATTTTTTCTCTTCATGCTGTTCAAAAAATTTCCCATTACATGTTAGGCACTTGAGTTGAGGAAACATATTCCGAAATCTCAAATGGTGCTATATATCTTTTTTATTACTCTCGAAGTTTTCACAAGCATAAGCTCAAAAGCTGGGTTTGCTTTCTGGATTCTGATTGTTCTTGACTCATTAACTATTTATTCAAGAACAATCGGCAATGTATCTTACTCTTTTTGACACGTTTTTATTAAGGATGTATCGAGACAGACAATCCCAACAAAAAGTAAACTCTTGATGCTAAATTCGTAAAATTCAGACTCTGGCTTTTGCTAAAAAGTAACTAATTTTTTGAGTCTTAGTTGGACTACTTATTATAGCACCTTGAGAATATATTTGAATAATAATTTAGATATTTTTTTATTATTTAAATAATAAAATAAAATAAATATTCTAGTAAAACGTTTTGAAATTACACTGTCTGTACAAAAAGAACACTACTACAAGCATGTAAAAAAAATATTCACAAAAATCTCATATTTTTAAATTAGCATTTAGTGCAAATTTACGAATTCTCCATATATGAAGCAATGTTAAATCTCAGCAATTTCGAAGTTTGATAACTCTTAAACCATTCGATAAAACGATTTAAAATTTCGCTGAACATTGTTTCATTTACTTAACGTACTTAAGTAGTTCTATAGGTACAGTCAAATAAAAAGTTTTTATTTCAATTTATCTGCATACCGTGTGGTTTTTGAGCTTAAGTCAATTGAGAAAAGTTGTTGCAAATTGTTTCAAGAACAACATACTCAAAATTCAAGATCATCCAAGGTAACTTGTACTTGCTACGTATGTATAAAAATAAAAAAATTACAATCTTAAGATTTTTTTAAGAAACTTGAGGAAGCTTCTTTGAAGTACTATAAAGAGCTGTGCTAAATTTTAAGAAGATTTTATGATATTTAGGATTGAAAATGGCAATATTCAACACGGGCTCTTATGGGAGAGCACGAAAAATAATGGATTTTTAATACTAAATATCTCAATTTCTACGTGGTGAAACCTGTTAAAATTTGATACGCATATGCGTAATATATCAAAGAATGACTGTACCAATTTTCAACAAAATCCTAAGTAATCGATAAAACTATAGAACTACTTTATTAAAAAAAATTGATTAAAAATCCTTAACTCGTTTTGACTTCATGCATGTTTTGTTTCTTCTCGTTAATTCATTTTGAATTTATTTCGTGGACTTTTTTGATATTTTGTATAGAGACTATTCGGGATAAGGAAGATTGCAGTACAGCTGGGGATCGCGCGCAAGAGGCCAGTTACATACCAGGCGAGATAATTACAGAGCGCTCTGCTCCGGCCGCCAAGTCAAACAACCTAAACATCAGACTCTGCCCATAGGCGTCCGATTCCGTGGACAGACTTTCCTCGATCCCGAGCTCCCTCCAGATATTTAGAGACCGGGCGCACGTTAACAGATTCGGCAAAACGTCGTTCACGCGATCCATGCACGAATGAAATTTGGCTCGGAGTCACTTTTTCGAAACGAACAAAAAAAGAGGTCGTTAAAAATTTTTTTTTAAATAATAGATTCTCCTTACGTTATTATAATTCGCATAGAGGCAACGAATTTTTTTTTTATCTCGTGTCTACGTTGGAAATTTTTGAGCAACGAAAAATATGTTGCTCGCAGAGAAAACTTCGACCGTCTAACCTAATTTATATAAGAGAGCAAATATCATTGACCTTGTATAGCTAAGAATTTATTCGTTTGAAAAAAATATTTCCTCTTGCGTAATTAATACTGGCCTCGGTTCTTAATTTTCCACAATAATTTTCGTCTCTGGCTCTTTGGAAAACTTGTTTGCACAGTTTCGGCAAACATTACGAAAGATGCTCAAACATTTCACATTTTCCATTCCCGTATCATCGCCCGAGGAAAACAACAAGTCGAAGCTACGTATATTGCGACAAGAGTTTCAATATGTTTCATTTATATTTAGAATTGGAATGGCGACGTTGAGAAAAAAACACGTATACGTATGTAAATCGAAGAGCGATGAGAATGGGAATTCCTCAGCGAAGGATATGCGCATATAACATCCGTCAGGATTTTTTCGGAGGTGATGATGATTTTTCGAACGGAAGGCAGGCGCAGGTTTCATTGTCTCGTGTCTTGCCCCGTTCGTGCTGATTCGAAACTAAAAATGTTTTCCGAGGATATCGGGATGGTATTTAAGAGTAGCGAGGAATTCCTGCGCCGTCGGTCATGCACCGCGTACAAAAGTAAAATATATACAGGATAGGTAATACGATATGACGTGCAAGAGGATAATAAAGTATCGTTTTGAAAATGCTAAACACTCGGAGGTGAAACTGCGGAGAGGAGCGAGATAAATGCATGGAGAGAAGCAGCGAGCACACGAGGACGAAGCTAGCCATGAAACATTAAAGAGTTTTACCGCTGTATGTGGTACGAGTGAAATTTATAACTATCTTCCATTCGCATGTATGGGTGCGTGTGCATCTTTCTATTAAATCTCTCGCGGTGGACTAACGAATTGGCTACTTGAAGCGTCACGAAAGCGTAACCGGACAACACGTAATTCACGTCGTCACTTCAACATTTACGTTCTTCTTCTTATTTTTCTTTTTTTTTTCAAATCGATCGATGAGAGAAAAAACGTGAAGTTTCGAAATCGACGGAGCGCCTTTTTATTGTCACTTGTTTTCAGAGACACACGTCTCAATCGTGTTTTTTTCCAACGAATTTTGACGTCACACTGACAATATTCGAAACGCAAAAGGCATATTATTTTCTGAAAAACAAGAAATAATGGAGAAAGAGAGAGAGAGAGAAGAAAAAAAATAAGCTACCGGGCGTACGTATATGCAAAGTTTTTCCTCATGACTAAAAACACGCAGACAGCGCGATGTGTTGAACACATTCATGATGTCGAGATCGTTTGTGTGAACTAGATATTATCTGTTGCGCGGTACAAGATCGTGTAAGCGCGTTTATTTATAATGCGGTGTGTACACAATATGTTCTCTCTACGTGTATTTGGACAGAATTATGTCTCGCTTATTACGTGTATTATAAATAAGCCATAAATTCCAAGTATACCATATTGTATAAATGTAACAACTAATTAAATATTTTGGAAAAAATATTTCAGCGACGTGGAACGTTGTACATCTGCTTGAAAAACAAAAAAATGTTCGTTCCGTCTCCGAGACGTGAAACAATTTTTTCTTGTCAATAGCTTTGTGAATTCTTCGATTAATTTTATAACGGTAGAAAAAAAAAACCAGAAAACACGTATTTTTCCGCTGCTGGGAACGGGACGATCAATATTTTAATATCGTTTTAGGAGCTGCGTGAAAACTCGCAGGAATGTGTGATAATATTTTATTTTACAGCGCCGCTAGAATCAACAGAGACCGTGTATAGTCATAATTCCACATATAAGTCAATTTAAACACATAATAGGTCGGATTATGTACACTGCGTGAAAGCCATCTTGACTCCATTCTCGTTCGCTCTTCTCTCTCTTTTTCTCTTAATATTTCTGGCATGTATACCTGCTGGGCTGCTGAGATTTCGAGTGTATGTTATTCTTTTTTCTCGACACGAATTGGACACGAAGGATCTGTTTCGAATTAGTCGGCGTTCTTTTGTGCTTCCTAGGGTCACGGATACGCTTCTCGCCTCATCGCAGTATTCGTTTACACCGTGCGGCGTGTATAGAAAAATGGTAGGTGTTGGTTCGGGCACCCCGAACAATGTGTTTGTTCTGTGGGCGTCGAAGGCGCTCTCGCTAATGACACGTTACACCTGTGCCATCTCTCGGCGGGGATACCACCAGAAGTAAAACTTATTTCGCCTCTCTCCCCCCCCCCATGCAGTCTTTATTTCTTCCCTCGCGCGATCGCTTTTTCTATACATTTCTCCGCTTTACGGTATAATTTTCTCTCCGCGAGGGAGTTTTGAAGCGGGCCTCGCGAGAGACCTCCCGACGCTCGCGACATCCGGACGCAAAACACGCACGCGTCTTTTTTTTCCGCTCTATATATATTCAATATTCATACCTCGCGAGAGAGTACATACGAATTTTTGAAACAACCCCCGCGGTCGCGGGTTAACGAGTTTTCTAAACTTTGCACGATCTCCCATGAATTATTAACGAGGCTCTCTCTCTCTCTCGCGAGGCTTCCCGCGATAGGATTAAAATTCCCGGAGCGCGATCTGCTCCAAGTTTGATTCGAATTTATATGGAGAAATTGATGAAGAGAGGGGAAGAAAATCTGAGCATCGTTCGATCGTAAATCCTGTCTCATTATTTGCGACGTTGCAAGAACAATAAGATGTAAGTGTATGTATATACGTGTAGGTTTATTTTAGGGGTTACGCTCGGGCGGGGAAAATGGGAGGAATAAGGGGACGACTCAACGAGCGGCCCATATTCGCGCCGCGCACGCGGGAGAGTTCGATAGCGAGAAAACGGCAAAGAGAAGAAACTCGCGGGGTATACACGCGCAGAGAGACGCTGCGTGGCTGATTTTGCGCTGAGCGATCTCTCGCGAGGATTTTACGCACACACGCGTGTAATAAGAGAGGAAAAAAGAGAGGGAGCCACGGGGCTCGCGGAGATATTTCAAGGATTCCGCGGGCGTCGTAAACCTCGAAGGCTCTCGCAAAAGTAGAGAGAGAGAGAGAGAGACGCGGGGAGAAAGGAGGTGGCGATGAAGCAGAATAAGAAAAGGAGAGAGAAAAGATAGAGGTTGGAAGATGGTAGTAGCGCGTCGGCGAAGAAGAAAGGCGTTTCGAGGGCGCGAAGCCGACGGCTCGTTCGGGCCGTTAAAGTCCGACCTCGTCCTTTTCCAATTTTTATTTTCGTCTCTCTCGTTCTCACGGGGTGCCCGTTCGTCTATCCTCGATAGACGCTCTTCCTCGTTCGCGCGAGAGTGCCTCACGGCAGCGCTCACCTCGCTGGCCAGCGAGCTGATCTCCTTTCGCAGCATCAGGCTCCGAGGGAAAGAGCGAGACCGAGAGAAACGCGCTACGGAGAAGATCCGTTGAAAAGGGGCGTTCGAGAGAGCCCGTGAAAAGTAAGCTCCGACCGAATTGACGCCACTACTCCGCAATTGCGAAATAAACTCGGACCGTGAAATTCTTTTTCTCCGCACCGAGATATAAACGCGCGCAAAAAAAAAAAATAAATCAATGATCCAACCACACTTCATCGACGCTATATACGCATCTATGTACATATCATAAAATAAAACTCCAAAGAGAGGAACTAATTTGAAATTCATTTCCGATACTTTTCCTCATTCGTACGATGAGGAATTTATGCAATTGCGGTACAATAAATTAAAATGGTATTAAATGAGTATTTAAATCAAAGGTACACGCAGATTTTTATATTACCAGCTACGCGGCCGCTTTTTTGACATGTTTGAATTGATATTTTACTATTTTTTTAGAAGCGTACCTCATACAACTTTGCATAATGCACTCTATTCCGATTAATTAATTAGAGGTTTCATCTCTTTTTTAATATACGAGCAGCAACGCGACCGCTTTTTCCGTTTAAACATGTTTGAATTGATGTTTTGCAATTCTTCTAAGCTATACTTCATACAATTTCCTATAATGCTCTCTATAAATTGATTATGAGCTTCATGTCTTTTTAAAATAGAATATTTCATCGCAAAATTTCCTGTAGATAACAAAAATATTACTTATACGGAGCACAATCCAAGAATTCATAATGAAAAATTCAAAAAACTGATCCAAAAGTCAGTTTTTTGCCTCATTCTATATGAATTCTTGGATTTCGCCCTGAATAAGTAGCATTTTCGTTATTTACAGAAAATTTCC
>JAPYYW010002558.1:0-19577 GCA_030522545.1 Cremastinae sp. A BG-2022a
TGGAGAACTACGATGACGACAATTTTCAGTATAAACGAACATATAGTTCACCAATTTTTAATTCCAATTTTTAATGATTTATCGAACTTTTGGAGAACTACGATGACGACAATTTTCAGTATCAACGAACATATAGTTCACCAATTTTTAATTCCAATTTTTAATAATTTTTCCATCCCCTGTTTATTTTACGTGTAAATTTTTTGATATTTAGAACTTGTTCTGATAAATTTTTATTGAGAAAGCGTGAGGAAAACAGTTACCTGGGCGGCGCTTAAAAAAAACAATTGGCTCGGACGAAGAGCCTCCAGACCTGGCAGGGTGCGATCTCTTCCGTTGCTCAATGTGTACCAAGTTTGATGTGAAATCTGAAGAGCGCCGATGTCCGCGACGTTCTCATTCCTCGTCACATTCCAATCGAACTTCAGCAAAGAAAAAAAAAATTATTATTTACGAAAATTTGAAAAATCGTTGATGAAAGAATATTATTAAAACGAAAACTGATGAATCAAGGTGTTTTTTTTAACAGAAATAGTGTCACCTGAACGTCGACGTAGTTGCCGAAGAATTTGACCTTTCGCCAAAACCTCTTTGCGTAAAGCTTGGCAACGCACTCGATTTTAGCTTCGAGCCGACTCCAGGCCTCGGGTGTTATCCAGAGCCACTGGTCGTCCGCGATTTCTCCATCTATTGGCAGACGACGATGGTGCAGATCGAATGCGTGCAAAATTTCGTGCGCTATCACCGAGCCCAGGGTCGCGTGGACAGCGTAAGATGGTCCTCCGTCCCAGGACCATGACCAGGCAGTCATCATAGCGAGTGGAATCACTAAAATAATTCAATGACTCTTCAAAGAAGGAACGGACATTTTTCTCTTTAAGGCACTAAATCATTTTGAATTTTTTTTTTTCATTTTCGGAAAGACACATTTGTTGAGAATTCTCTCTTCAAATTTTATAAAGAAATTCGTAAAATTCTCGAAGATACAGAATTTTATGTGAAACTTTTCCAATGCACGACCCTGCCGAGAGGCAGTCTTTGAACGCGTTTTTCTCGAAACTATATTTTTAAACCTGATTGACAGCATATATCTAAATAACTATTTATTCAATTTGCATTGATCATGTCTCAAAATGTTCGTAAATCCAGTCTCCATGGCACCACCTAGGGATTTTTTGATAAAGAACCTCCTTCTATTTTTTTTTTCAAAAACAATGAAAATTTTAAGTGAAAATGGAAAAAAAATGGTCTGCCATTTTTTTAATTATCGAAAATTCCCTTCGTGATGCCACAAAACTATATATCTAGTTTATAGATATATTTTTTTGTATTTTTTCGTAAAAATGAACCGTATGGCTGAATTGCTGTCAACCATCAACCAGTAACTTCATCGCAGCGTCTGTTTAGAAGTGACGTACACCGCAAATAATTGTTATAGGATTTAAATTAAAAAATTCATATACTATCTTCGATATGTCTATATAGAATATCAGTAGCCATAAAAAAAGCATTCATCGTTTTCTCGAAAAAAATTGTAGAAAATACATCCTCTTATTTTAACTGATGTGCATCATTTTTTTTGCAATTGATCATTGATCGCTTTCATAATTAATATCATCCTTTTCCTGCAACAAACTTTACCTACCGATCGAATTGGTCGAAGACTCGTAGTAGGCATTAACCGCGTACGGATGACGCCATCTTCAAACGGTTATTATTAAAAACAAAAGTTTCAATGACCGATTAGTAAATGATTATTATTTCACCGATCTCAGTTCACGAAAGTATGAAAAAGTATTTAACCTGTCGCTCATGTTTCTTCGCAAAGATTGTCCAGTCGGGCTGCGACTTTGGCGAAACCTGCGAATGACGTTGGCAAAAAAGTCATCAGGATCAACCGCAACCTGAAATAAACAAGCGAACATTTTCCTATAGTTATCTGTGGTTTTAGTTGTCAATTGAAATTAATTGTTTCCTGGCGAATTATAACAGCCAATTTCATTTTTATGTTATTTATTTATTATTTATTTATTTATTTATTTATTATTATATAAATATCGCTTCGTAAATCAGACGAGAGATGAAGGTGAATGGACGTGAAGGTCGACTGACCTCGGACATCTCGCGTGCGAGGAGGCTCTCGTTGTGGAAACCAGGCCAAACGTGAAACTTTCCACGCAACGCGTCGAGCTTGAGAAGCGCTTGAGCCCTCGTGTCATCGTCGAGCCAAGACATCACGAGCATTCGCTCCGCCAGTGTCTCTTTAACTCTTTCAAAGAGTCCAGATACCTTTTGAAATGATTTAATTGCTGATTAAAAAAAAAATTTTCTCCTCTGTGCAGTTAAATACTTTAAAAAGAAATAAAATAATTGGTAAAAGATAAATATCACTTTTATGAACTT
Organism: Cremastinae sp. A BG-2022a; assembly: GCA_030522545.1. NCBI lineage: Eukaryota > Metazoa > Arthropoda > Insecta > Hymenoptera > Ichneumonidae > Cremastinae sp. A BG-2022a. The sequence continues at coordinate 2,404 of JAPYYW010002558.1, forward strand.
TATATATAGAATTAAGGTAAACGTCTCAATAGTTGGACAATTTTTGCTATATTATTTTTGATATAAAAAAATTTGTTCTCAATAAATTATTTTTATGGATTATTTTATTATTATTATTAATAATAATAAACTATTATTATTATTATTAATAAATTATTATTATTAATTATGGATTATTTTTCATATACAATGAAGTTTATTTTTCATAACGTTAATTTATTGAAACAAACTCGGTCAACCTCAACTCGTTCAAAATTCTACATATTCAAATGCTCAAGTATTTATTTACTAAAAATATTATCTAAAATTGACACATAAAATTAATTTTGGATCACTCAAATATCAGACAATAATTCAGATGTGAATTTGAAGCAGATTTTTTTGTTTGAATATTTTTTAAACAAGGATAAAGTGTGAAAACCTGTAGCTGTCCAACTATTGGGACGTTTATCTCATCTGAAATAGATAGATAGATGCAAGTTTATTATACTAGAGTCTGGGACTCTTGTGTACAAATGAGAAAGAATACAATAGAAATTAAGTATAAAGTAAGTGTAGAGTATAAAGTAAATATTAAGTAATAATAAGTGGCGAGATAGATAAACAAAATAAAATAAAAATACAAATAAAAATACAAATAAAGGCCAGATGGACTTTCGGAACCCTACAGTGCGAGAGTGAGGAGCACAGGGAAAAATGTCATGGAGCAGGAGATAGGTAATATAGATATGCAAATGGATGAAAAATGAAGTGATTATGTTTTAGATGTTTGCTCCGTATTCACCCTGTTTGCAAGAGTTTTAAGGTAGTCCGGCCTGTACTGTTGCACGTAGAGTGCACCGACGATCTCGCCAAAAACATCTTTCGTCAGTGTGCTGCAGGATTCTTTCCAATTGGCGCTCGCTGTCACGTTCACGATGTCGTGCAGCGTGTCGACAGCGTAGAGCAGCAGCAAGCCATTGTGAATGATTCTAAATGAATAAATAGGAAGGTTTATTCGACGATTAAACTGATTTGAAAGAGGTAACAATTATCGCATGATCATTGTTAAATTGGAAACGAACGGTGCATATATGGATTATTTAATCAATTTTTGACAACTCGGCTGCAAATATTTGGCTTTTCAATTTATCCGCCAGGCATCGACTGTTTCGCTCGAATAATCCACTCGCCCGGACAACAAACACAAACGCGAGCACGCTCGCTGTGCGTGTACCCGATCAACGTTTTGCGCTTTATAATGCACAATCTGGTGCGGACCCGTCACGCGTATCATTGCTCGGATTTCCCCTCGTTTATTCATTTCCCGTAACGATTTGCGATACATTCGCTTCAATAATTGACGCTCCCGACGCGAGCCCACCGGTCAGAAATTTGGATAAATTGTGTATAATAGAAATAAAAATAAACGACCGAAATTATAGCACAATGTTTAATTATAATTAATGATAATACGACTATTTTTCGTCCGAATCGTCGTCGATTAATTGTTCGACGAAGCAATGCTCTCAATCAAAGTACCCACAACAATTCATTCAAATTATGTGTGTATTATTCATCATTGAATAACTCGAAAAATCTGTGCAGACGTTATATTTGGAAAAATTGAAATCTAATTATTACAATTCTCCTAAATCGTAAATAATTTTCATTATGGATTAACTTTATTTCTATACTAGGCCTCCTAAACTCACGCTTCGCGTGCGCTAACTGTTAGATGTTCTTATCTCTTTTCAATAAATGATTACGAAACAAGTACGAAGTAACTGTTTTTAAAACTGTGTTCGGATACTGACAGAGACGGTCTAATTTACTTTTGAAATTCCTTCTAAATGTTTCATATTAAAATAAGCTGATGATATTTTTCCTCCAGGTGTTATTTTTTCCTTAATGATGAAGTCACAAAAAAAATTCGATTTTCAACGTTAAATATCTCAATTTCCAGACGGTAAATGTCATTGAAATTTAACCAATAGTTGGGTATCGTATTAAACCCAGTGTACGCAAAATTTTAGCAAAAAAAGTTGAAAAATAATTTGAACGTGGTAAACGCGTGAACCTCCTTAATGTAGATTTATTAATTTCGCTCATCCGCTTGCATCTCGAGGTATTGTATCGGAAATTCACGCAACTCGCTCGAGCTTTTGGTAAATCTCTTGGCATGGACCCACATTGGACTTTTGGATACTAATTATCCCGGAAAGGGATGAATTCTTCTCGGTGAATCCGTAGTGCAAGACATTGCTGAGCAGAAATCTCCTCGTATTTCTCGATGTTCGAGTATTCCTCGGCTTTACCGCAAAGTTGAGAAGTGTCTGTCTAAGAAGGTCGAGCTCGTGATAATGGGATTCGACTGGAAGTCGAGCTATTTTCCTTCTGACGAGAAACAGCGCGCTATATCTCGCGCGCATTCATCGTACTCTGTTACATTATACTCGCAGCGAAGGTTTGGCAAAGGTTTCGGCCGGAAGCCAATCCACCGGCATCAACGTCAGACAGTGCCCGAGGCTCTGCCGCCCTTGCGCCTTCTCGCTCACTAAAAGATCCCTCAATCCCATCCAAGCTCCGCAAATTTTCGGTGCTCGCTCTTTCGAAAATTCCAAAGATTATTGTATACGGTTGAGTGACAACCGATCCGCTTTTGTTGCAACGTTCGCCACGAAATTCTCTAATACTTTTCGTGTATCAACATTTTTATCGAAATAAATTGATGCATTATATACGATAAATATTGTAAATTCGTGATCTGATTACTGTACTTATATTTATTAAGTTGGAAAGAATTTTATGGAAACAGTAACTGCATTTAGGATATCAAGAAAAAATTTTAAGGAAGTATATATGACCATTATTTTGATGGAAATACTTTTGGATGATATTGCAATCTATAATAAAAATAGTTATTTCGTATCAATAACTGCATCAAAAATGGAACCGTACACCGTGCTGTTAAAGCAAATAATTAGCTTTTAAAATTGCATTTAATCATTTTGTGTTATTTTTACAGGAAGTAGATCAAATTGCAAGAAAAATCGAAAAATCTTATGTGTATTCTATGTAAGATACACATACAGCTAAAAAGAAAAAGTGTTTTGTAAAACTATATATTATTCTTGACCTTTCCACAAAAAAAACAATCATTGCCGATGTTTCTATAGAAATATTCTTAATTGAATTTTTTCATGTCCAGGGCGTTTCAAATCACGTAGTTGTGATTGGCTAACTGCACAAAATGTCTCTATCTGGAGTAGTCAAATCAGATCTTAATTTTATTTCACACTTTAGAAGTTTATTAATATCTACACTATTCTTATTATTTAAATCACTATTTGAACAAAAAACATGTATTGTCTTTATATTGTTTGAGCATAATAGACAACTTGAAAAAATCAACAGAGGTACTGCGAATTTGACTGGATATACATCCAGTACTAACTCCACGAATTTTATACAAATTTCATTGCAAATTATAAAATATAAACATGCATGCATGAATTAATTTCTTGGTAATCACAGCGATCTGTTTCTTAAGCAACAAATCACGATTAAATATGATTAAAAAATTTTTTTTAAACTTTTACACTATATTCGAATTGCTCAAACGATTAATTCTAACATTATTTATAAAGTCTAATATGATTAACTGAAACGTTTGATACGATTTTGTAATACAACAGTCGATTTTGTAGAAAAGACATTTTCTCGCATAGAACCTAAAAATCTATGTATATGATTCTTTTGAGTCGTGTACGATATAAATTGCGATACTTTGCATGGGATTTCATTCTCGAGATTCGTTTCCCGGGATTCTGCCTTTTGGCTGATGCCGAAGAATCGTTGGAAGCCAGTTGGAAATCCGAGTTAAAATTGCAAAAAAAAAAAGTTAGAGAGTTACGGGAGGTCCTTGGGACTCTTTGAAATTGGTGAGAGGCTGCGCCTCGCCTCTTCACTCGTCGTTCTATCCGTGTTCTTCTCTACTGCGTTCTTGGCCCTCCCGTTACCCCCTCCCCCCTCCTCTGTCCCTCAGTGACTGGCAAAGCTCAAAGCTACTGCAGCAGCGCTGCTCTTCCATAAAATGATACTCTCGAGCATTAAAGACTGTTCTTTTCGTTCCCGTCTGCTAGTCCTGCCCGACTCACAATGGTATACAATTACCCTCGGGCACTCTCGCCCAGCGAGGATTTTCACGCCGGAGTCTCAAACGAAAATTCCTTCCGCTCCCTTCACGTTTCTTCACCCACGAGATTTTTTCTTCCCTCTCTCTCTCTCTCTCTCTCTTTCCCTCTCCTTTTTCATACTTTGTACACTCGATTATTTTTTACCTCATCGTCGATGCTCGCTTTTTAAAAATATTTTTCTTCGTTATTTTTTTCTTTGCTTTCCGTTTCTCGAACCTGTCTTCTGGTCGAAGAGCAAGGTTCAAATGCGGAATGGAGAGAAGAGCGAAAAGTAAGAGGAAATAATATACTATATATACAAAAAAACAGAAGCTTCGCCCACGCCGAAAAACCTCCGCGCGTTCTATTTCACCGAGTTCTCTGTCCCTTTTGCTAACTTCTCGTTCACGCGCCGCGCGGTTAAATTGAAGAAGCGCTCACTCGTGAGATGCGTCACAAAGCGTGGGAAACTGCGAACGCTCTCGCGCGTGGAATTACCAGATTTACAAGGATCGGGACTTTCGATTCGCCTTGTCGCATCACTTCTTATCGCCTTAGTGTCACCGATACACCAGATTTTCCAAAAGGATATAAATTTAATTTATAACTCTGGTATATTTTATCATGGGTATAGGAATATAATATTTGTTATAAATATTACTGTATGTGTATTTTTACATGGGAAGAAATTTTGCTATATTTTTTATGCCGTAGTGACAGTTTCGAAATTGCGAGGATGTTTAACATGTAAAATATAATAATTTTTCTTATGCAAGTGATAAACAAAAAAGATTGAAACTGCTAGGTTTTATTTAAAAAATCTACAAAATTTCGAATCCGTTTCCACCATACGATAAGATACAATAATCAGTATATTGATATTGGTATATTGATACGATTTTATAGTATATTTTATTGATATAAAAAAAATATTTAATATTTTTATATTTTAATTAATAATTCGACAGTACATTTGAGGATGCATGAGCGATATTTTCAAAAATATGAGAATTTGATAAATTTTTGGTTTGTTCTTAAGCATATGAAAAAATTGTGTGGCAAATTTTTAATCGTTTTACTGAACGGTTTAAGAGTTATCAAACTCCAGATTGCTGAGATTTGATACTGCTTCTTATAGAGAATTAATAAAATTGCACTGAATGCAAATTTGATAATATATGAAATTCTTGTGAAATTTCTTTTATATATTCGTAGTCGTATTCATTTTGTATAAGTAATGTCAAAATATTTTACTAAATTATTTATTTATTTAATTGTTTAAACAAGAAGAAAGATTTGAATTAATTTAAAAAAATGCTCACATTGTCAATTAATAGTTAAACTACAACTTAGAAATGTTCTAACTTTTTAGCAAAAGCCAGAGTCTGCTTAACAAATTTAACGTCAAGAATTTACTTTATGCTGGGATCGTCTGTACCATAAATCTTTAAGAATTAAACTTATTGTATAAAAAAAAACTTTTAAAACGCACAAAATTGATACAGAGAATCCCAAAAGTAATAAAAGCTTCGAGAGTAACTTTTCTAAAGGTATGATTTTTCTTTAGAAAATTTACCGGAAAGATCAAATAACGAGAAAAAAGCTTTTGGAAGGATTTTACTGTTCGCGCGAGTATGCAAACATCATGGGAGGAATAAATGCGAGTGTGGGGAAAGTGCGGAGATTTTCGTAACGAGTCGTAAACTGGATTTGCGTGTTTGAGAAGGAAATAGCACGCGCGATTCGGGCGTTTAGTACCGATCCGGCAAGTTTCACTGGCAATCGGCATGGATTTCGCGTAATCGGAATGTTACAGTGGCTTGACACGTGCGTTTCCCGAGTACTTCAAACGCGTCCTGAATTTGCTCCTCGGCGTACCTCAACGCTCCGAGAGTTAGTTTCGACGAAGTGCGGTTACCGCCCAGCGTAATACGCCGATTGCAGCCTGCATTCGCCACAAATTGCACATGCACGCCTCAGCGTTGCCAACCCAAAATTTCTAATCACTTGGGAGACTAAGTATATTTTACCAAAAAATCTCCAAATATTCACTTTTTTAAAATAAATCTTTTTTAATTATAATAAAACATATCTATATATGTTATTAAATATTCGAAATTTATCCTTCAGATTGTATTAAAAAGTTAAATTTTCGAAATCTTTTACAGTCGTGACGAATTAAAAAAAAACTGTTTTTAAAATCTTCATTGGTACTTGTAACTCAAATTTCCAGTTTAATTATATATAAAAATTTGTTCAATTAGCTAATCGTGATTACAAACAGATGGCTGGAAACTTCTCTCTTTTCTGCCTCTTTTTCTCATTTAGTTCGAGCTCAATGAAGCCCTGCAATACGATCGATTAACTTGTCCGCGAAAACGAGCCCGCTAAAACTTGCAAAGGACGTGCCTTCGCATTAAATGACATCAGGCACGGGATCTACGATTTCATGAAAAGTAACATTAATTTTTTTTCCATCGTTGCATTGAATATCAAGTGGATTTTATTTTTGTGAAAAAAAAAAATAAAAAAAACAAGCTTTAAAAAACTAGGAAAACGTATAGACTTTTTTTTTAATTTATTTGAAAGATTCTTCATCACGATCGATTGAATAACCAATATGAAAAGTTTTGCCAGAAAGAGCGCGTAACCGAAATAATATCTGCAAATAGTGAATGCGGCGCAGCCAAAGTGAGATTAAACGAATGGTTGCATTCGCCAAATTGTTTCCATTTGAAATATTTTCCAGAGATCAGAAAAGTTGAAGAGAAAAAGAGAGAGTGAGAGAGAGAAAAAAAAGAAATGACCGGAATAACTCACCGTTTGGAGAAACGATTCAATAACCTGCCAAGAGAACGAAAATATCGGGGCGCTGTGACATAAACGTAGACCAAACGATCGTCCTTCGCGTGACCAGCACGGAGGGAGGAATCGCGATTGTAAAATCCGGCCGTCGTCGTGCCCAGTGTATCATTTAGCAGCGTCCCCCACCTTATCTAACCGAGGATCGTAACGTTCCAATAAATCCAAATTTATTTCAAGATTTTTTGCATCAGCCAAAATATCACAAAAGTTTTTTTTTTATTTTCGGCTCAAAAAGTAAAACAAACTATTGAACAGCGAGTTAGCCGAACAGAGATTATAAAATTTATCATTCGTGTCAAAAAAACAAAATTTAATAGTACGAATTGATTTTTTTTCCCAAATTGCCAATGCAAATATTCTCTTGATTATAAGAATAAACTTACATAACCGAAGCTTTCTTGGAGATAGGTCAGATTGTAAGGCACATAAACCCGTTGATCGACGTCGACCCAGTTGTACAGGTCCTTGTGCCTAGGATATATCTGTCAAAAAATAAAATATTTATTAAAATTAACTATAATTTGTGCATGGCATTGAATTTGTTGAAAAAAATTTAATAAACGATATCTTAAGAATTGTCTAAGTATCAATGAATTAAAGGTACTGAAATGTATTATGTAAAAAAATTCAACTCACTATTTACAATGCATTTTTGGGAGATAATAAGATGTGATAAATATTCAGCGATAAATACAAATAAACAAAATTTAAAAAAAAACTGAGAGATGGACTATCTAAAAAAATTCAAAGGGTAGGATTAAACGTTGGGACCTTGAAACGATTAGGAACTGACCTTGCTGAGTGCCAAGCAAAATTGCAACAATTGATCGGCTTCGGAGTTCCTCTCCCTCAGTTCCATGTCCTTGGGCAAGAGGCCTCGAATTATTTTCTGGATTCTCCGTGATCTCTGCTCTTCCCTGGCGTTCTGCGCAGAAGTTAAGCAAAAAGGGATATTGAGAAGCAAAAAGAGAGAATGATTATCCGGGGGATCTAGGTGAAATTCTGCTGAGAAAAATCTTGAGAAAATAGTCAAGTTCAACGACGTTGAAAATTCAAGTTTCGAAAGTATTTTCCAGGCGTGTACGTATTGCCTATTTGCGCGGAGATGACATTTTCTCGGGAAAGTATGAAGGAACTAAGTTTCGATATTTTTTTTCTCTTTTCTTGGAGAGCTGCGAAGGGAGTTTCACTTCTAGAGGAATCGTCGTCTCTCTCGGTCGTCCCAACTTATTACCTTGTTCCCCGGACAAGGAAAAGTCTTCGTGGAACGAGTCTTCTCCGACGCACACGCCCAGGCACGTGAAAGGATTCTTCGAGCACTTTCGCGTAATACCCCTATACGCGTTCCTCAAATCCGTTGAGACTTTGTCTTCGAGCAGCGAACAAAACGTATCACGAGCAAGTTCCAAACTTATCGATCAAATGACATTTATTGGCCGGTCAATTAAGTACTCTTGATAGACTTTTTCATAATGTAGTATAATTATTAAAAAAAAATTACAACGAAAGTCCAAAAGATAACAGAAATATATTAAACGTTCATTTATAAGGGTGTATGTCACGTCAAATCCGCAGAACGTTTTTTTAATTAGTCTTTTATGTGGTAATAATAATGGCAATACATTTTTTTGCCCAAATAGTGATTTAAGAAATAAGAATAGTGTAGATATTAATAAATTTTTACAGTGTGAAATAAAATTAAGACCTGATTTGACTACTCCAGATAGAGATATTTTCAGTCAGCCAATCACAACTACGCGATTTGAAATGCCTTGGATATGAAAAAATTCAATCAAGTATCTTCTAAATAACTTCGAAAAAAAAATAAAATGAATTATTTATTAAATATTTATAATAAAATATTCGTGTTAAGTTTGTTTTGTATATTTATTTATTTTTAGATTCAGTAACATTGAATAGCTTATCCGTCTAAAATTTTTCCCCCAGTCACGTATTTTTACTCTGTTTCTCTCTTCTTTACCTCTTATTCTGATCCCTTCATCCCTGCACGTACGGGAGTGTCTGGTAAAGGAATTTCTCCCTTTATGCATAGGCAAGTGGATTCAGTTTTGTGCAATTTCCGAGCTCTTGTAAAAAATAATATTCTTTTTAATTCCCCATTCTTTCATATCCTTTATGTCAAATGGTTTTCTTTTTCATTTTTTTTTGCGGGACAATAAAGTGGTATCAGAACGTTCTCATAACGTTTTCTTTTTCTATGAAAAACGATTATTCGGGGGAGCAATTTATCAGTGCCCACACGAAAGCGTAAAAGATTAAAAATTGTTTTTTATATTATAAAAAACACTTCACTGGAGCTTCGTTACGTTCAACTCAATTTTCCCGAAAAGCTTTTTTCTTACTTTTTCCTTTTTCCGTCCTTGGGTTACTTTTTGAACTTTTCAAAAAAGAACTCGCGAGAGAAGGAAACAGGAAAAGAGACGAAAGGAATGTGAAAAATCTTGCAGAGTCATTCGCAACGGAATTCGAACTGAGGGAAAATGAGTAACCCGTCGGGGTGAAAAAGTATTGAAAGGAGAAAACGAAAAAAGTAGAGAAAAAAAAACTACAATTATCTCGGGAAACTGAAACTTTCTGAAGCAACACAATCGTTCAAAGAAAAAACAACTGATCGATAGAAACAAATGTTCTCAACGCGTCAAATGCAAAATATGAGATTGCACAAAAGATGAAACGAAATTAAAATAAAGTTTAACAAAGAAACAAAAGCGTGTGTATATGAAACAGAATTTTTATTTGACTGAGTCAAGTTCTTTTTATTTTTTATTTTTTTTCCAACAAATATTGAGACGAATTTTTCCAGTACATTTATAATGCAAATTTCGACGACATTTTTCACTGATCGGAGAAAAAAGAATCTGACAATCGACTGAAACGGTTCAATTAATTCAAGCTCATCGATTCCATTTGGCAGATCCAATATCCCGGATATTAATTTCTAATTCGAAGAGAGCGAGATTGCCAGAATTATTTTTCGCTGCGAACGTCGAGAAAGTCAGGAATAAAATTATACGACTCGCAAAATTGGTTCATTAAATTCAGAAAATAATTTGGACGGAAATCGAGACGTATAATATCGAAGTAAATATTTTTACTTCCGAGCAAGAAAATGCCAGAAATTTCATTCACGCGCCGATCTTGAAACGATGTCAGGATTTTAAGATTCTAACGGGAATTCGAGCCGAAAGTTCTTCATCTCGTTGAAAAAAAAAATGATCTCCAGTTTGGCCCGCATAGCCCGAAGGATTTTGGCTGTGGACTCGTCGAATCTCGCGAGCGCGGCTCTCGTAGTTTTCCCCGGAACCTCGCAATTAACAGGAATATACCCTCCGTAACTTTTTCCATCGATATTCCGTTAACTCGAGAACGAATCCTCTTTGTTTCCGGAATTTTCCTCGACTCTTTCAATAGCTAGGATACGAACGGGCCGAGGCGCCCCTTTCTCCATTTCTCCGCTCCCGAGCATCAAAGCAGACGACTCCCACCTCGAGTTTTGCGCCTGCACACGTTTCGCGATCGAGAAGAAGAGAGAGAGAGAGCGAGCTGCGAAAAAACTTTTAGTTTCCTTCTATTTTTAAATCGACTCTCTTTTTTTATCCAGCCTCGATAAAGACCGGCTCCACTCATTTTACACAGAGAAAGCGAGAGAATGGAAGTCTCTGAACGGCGGAACGAGCGAGAAAACCTTGACCCGCGTGTGGATGATGAATTTAATTCCCTTGGATTAAAAAACAATAACTCGAGCAAAATAGTTATTGACGGTGAATCGAATTACCAACGAATTATACAAAATAATCCTCGAACTTATTCGCTTATTCTGAGCTCTCTTATCGTTTTTCTACTTTTATTTTTAAATTTTCATCACGTTTACTATTTTTTTCGTGTTTTTTTTTGTGACGCTTTTTTTCGACGCTTCGCGTAGTTTACGCCAAATTTTAAAGAAAATCTTCTCGAGCGCTTCGTTACATAGTTTTTTGTCTATTTTTAACGACAAACAAAATTCGAGCCAGTGAATTTTACAAGGACGACTCGTACGGTTTATCCGACGATAGGATTTTTTTTTCTTCTTTCTTTCAGCTCTCTCTCTCTCTCTCTCTCTCTCTCTCTCTTTCTCTCATAATCGAGAGTTTAGGGAGGGAACTCGTGCACGTGGTTCGACTGCACACGAGTGCTCCCGCTGAGCGATTTCCATCGAATCTGGTTACACAGAACGAAAGGTTTCTTTCTCTCTCTCTCTCTCTCCCCGAACAAAAATTTCATCGACACGCGAGAGTTATTTCGATCCGGGGCGGGAAGGTAGGAAAAAAAACGCGATAAAATCAATGAAGCGCGTTACACGCGAGGAATAATTTTCTCGACAAAAAAATTTATCGGCGAGCTTCCACTCGAGTGGAAAACAGTGCATCGTTAATTCGTCCATTCAATGGCCACTGCATCGAATATATTTTTCGTATTAAACATTCACGTGTTAAGCAAAATTACATTGCCACTTGAAAACATTTATTTGAACACCTTCAATTCGGTTAGTTCTGATTTTGTGATTTCACAATTATAAAAAAAAAAAACTCGAAGCAGTGTTTAAAAAAGTTTGCGTTAAATTTCGGAATAAACGAAACTCAGATTTGTACTTCGTGGAAATAAATGTTGTTGAAAAGGAAAGTAGTGAAAAATTTGGGCGTTTTGATGAATGAAATGATTAGGATCGACAGCTTTGCTGTTTCGAGATTATTAATTCCTTTTCGCCTTCTTTCCTCCCTTATATATAGTCACGTACGAAGAGGAGATATAGGTGTGATAAAAATAATGAGTCGGACAAAGTGAAAGAGAGAATAAGAGTGAGGGAAATCTCGAGGCAGTCTCGGTGAAAAAATCTGTAAGAAAAGCTTTTTGGCCCTTATATTTCTCATTCTCTCTCTCTCACTTTCTCGCGTCTCGATTTTCTTTCTACATCATTCGAGCATTTCCTTCGCGAATCGTTGTTCTTGGGTCAAAGGTATGGTAACTAAAGCAATATCCGTCTAAAGGCGGATGAGGTTCCCGCAACTGTTTTATGGTCCAAGGGAATCCGTGGTCCAAGAAAACGTCTCGAGTGTTCCGCACACCGGTGTCACCCCGAGCAAACTTTATCCCCGCTTTCAGGAATATCGATCGTAGATTGTTCGAAAGGTTAGTTCGATAGTGTCCATTGTGGGTTTTAGGATACAGTCGACGTGAAAAGTTAACAATTATGCAAGGAGTGCCCGGCTACCAAACTGCATAGAAGAATCCTTTTACGTCTAGTACAGCTGCAACAGTCTATTCAAAAGGGCAGTACGTTAACTGTACTCTCCACTTCTCTACTCTTGACATTATTTTTTCGTATTTCATCTTGAATGTGGCTGCTATACAAAAAAAATGGACTATTTTGAAATAAATTTACTCAAAAAAAAACTCTTCTGCAGTTTTAAAACTCCAAACTTAACTTAAAATATGGTCTTGAGTAGAGAAATGAAGAGTAAAGTTAACGTACTGCCTTCAAAAGTTTGACTAGACACGTTTTAATTAAGTGTAAAATTATCACTTGAAATTTATTCAGACAAAATAAAATGTATGCGAAAAACAAACGACCATTTTCAACAATGAATATCTCGATTTGTAAATGATAAAGCTTCGCAAAATATTACACACATTTTCATATGTTAATTTTTTAAAAATCTGTTTCAAGACGATTTTGCAGTTGTACTACTGTGACCATACAAAAGTTAACAGGAAAAGTCACTATAGTATAAGAATTTCTCACTAAAGACACGTTCGTTCGTGATCGAGTCGCAACTTCGAACGTGTAAAAAAACGCTGATGCTTCTGATTTAAAAAGAAGGTGATTCGAGAACTGCTATAAAACAGTGCAGTAAACGAGACGTGCCCTGTTTCATAAAATTTCTCACTGTCACAAAATAAAAAAAAATAACTATCGACAATATAGGAGAAATTAAAAAAAAACACGTTATTTTTTTAGCCATGCACTGCAACGTAATAAAAAAAAATTATGTGTCACGTAATTATACACATTTTACGGAAATAATGATAGACGTTGAAAACTAGAGACAGAAAATTTTTCCACCGGAAGAATGCATATGGTGTCCTCGAATTCTCGTTTTCATACGCATTTATGACTGTGTTCGGAGCAATCAGCAAAAGTAATCTCGGGTTGGGCCGCTATTTGCATGGAACAAATTTCGCTTGGGGCAACACGGGGTGAGTTTGCGAATGTGTTTATCATTACTGATTCGGGTTGAGGAGCCGTTCGTGTGCAAAATGACCACATCGCGCGCAAGGGAGAGAACGAGTTGAAGAAAAATAAACGGTAAATTATTAGAAGCAACGGAGCAAACGGTTGTCGTCCAATTTAATATGCATGAATGAAGTCTGAATAGTTTACCATGGCAATTAAATTATCGTTATAAAGCGTGAGTTATTGATTTTCCGGAAATTTTTTACACACGATACACTTTCTACTTCGGATAACTGTACCATGGGAGAGATGAGATATTAACGAAGAAAAAAAAACCGATAAAAAATTAACGAGGAAATAATGTTAATAATGTGATAAAAAATGACTGAAAAGAAAAATGAAGGAAAAAAATGCAATTTCTTGATTCACGCGGGGACAATGCTTGGACGAATCTGGGACAAGAATGAGCAAGGGGCGAACGAGAGATGAAAGAACGTTGAAAAATAGGAGGCAAAGGGGAAAAAAGGGAAACGAACAATAGCAGGAAACTCGTGATTTCGGTGAGCCACGAAACGTATCATAAAATAAAATTTATGACACTTTGGACGTCAACGTGTACACTTGGCGAATAAGTGTTGCTCATGTGAACAAAAATGTTTTTATGTACGTGCAGAATTCATAATTTTGCATTAATATTTATCGTAGTGCGGGAAATGTAACTTTTAAGAGACAGAGCGAGAGAAAAGATCTTCTTCCAGAACAGCGGGTTCAGTAAAAGGGTCTGCGAGGACCTGCTTTTGAAGGAAAAATAGGCCAAGCAATTTCGCAACTCCCTGAAAAGCTATTTTTCGCAACGCTTGTCACAATTTATCGCCATATGAAAAACAAACATTTTTTTCCCCTTCTGCATCTCTTTATAAATTTTAATGACCTGCGAATTTTACGATGGAAAAAATCGTTACGTGACATAAATATATTTTATGTTAAAAAAGAGACTCATAAATAACGCACATGAGAAAAAAATCATTATGCGAAAAAACGTATTGAACATGACAGAAAACTAATTTTTGAATCGACCCTCTTCAAAAACTCGAGAAACAAGATTGCGGATGAAAAATGAGCGTTGTGGCAGATGCGAGACGACAAAAACAAGAAAAAATTGATACAACTTTTCTACAGTAAAATGAACGTTCTACTCGTAGAAATGACTCATAGACTTAACAAAGTTTGCTCCACAAATAGAATTGAAATATGCGCAGTAGAAGTAAAATTTCCTGATAGTATGTGTTGTCTGATACGGTTGGTTGTTAAGATCATTCGCATATTGCAAATTTTAATTAGTATTTTTAAAATTTTTGACGAATATTTTATTAATTTTTTGTGTAAAAACCTAATTATTTCCTCAATTGATTAATTGTATACTAGCATATACTAGCAATTGGGCAATTTATTTTTGCAAGTATCTAATTGTTCAATTGCCAATAGATTTTTATTAAATAAATCATAGTTTGAAGAGTACATATGTAAATTTGAGAATTTACAGCGTATTTTGTAATTTATATTGTTAATGACAATGAAATGTCATTTCTATTAGTAGCATGCTTAAGTTCAATGACATTATCGAAATTAAAATTATTCTCTTGCTACCACGACGCCCATAGTTCTACCTAAATCTAACAGAAAGCCTATGGGAGGATTCCACTTAACTCCCAAAACGCTCACGACAATTGTAAAGCCTAAAGCAATGCGATTATTATAAACCGACGGTGTTGTGAACGTTACAACGCGCACTTCTTAACATAAAACAAAAAAAGTACTGTCCATTTTATTATGCTCATTATTTAATGAGTTATAAAATGATGAAAAATTTTTTTTGTCAAAATTTATCAAACTTTGAGCTCAAATATCTTTGAATTGGTGAAATTATCGAAAAATTTATAAGAGATCTTTTTTGTACAGCGTTCAATTTCCTATAAGAAAATATGGCTTTTAAATTATTCTAAGTTTGATATGCAGTAAGATTCGAATTTTTCTGTAAGAGACTAATTAAAAATTGAAAATTGCGATGCGGAGGTTGTTCCCATCAATTTAATATTCTAGGCATAAAAAAAGCAGAGGCGTCCACACTTTATTAACCATCCATATCTTTTCGTTTTTGTGCATAAAAAATGAAAGCATACATGAAAATAGTTTCAGATTATGACTATGTTCTAATAATTTTTTCTTTATTATTATTCATTTTTCTTCTCTGAATATAATCCATGATAATTATTTTGTCAAAAATTGAGATCATAATTCATATTGTGATCAGATATCCTTGAATTCCCCTAGAAATATGAAGAAACGTTCGTTTTCTGATAAATATTTGCTTTTCTGTGAGCGTATCGAGAAACGTGTCTGGCTGAGCACAAAGTTTTCATCAGGGCTCTATTATTCCCATTTGATTGTGTGAAGGTTGCTAAGTTTTTTGAATTCTAGCTATACGTGCTTGGGACTCGTCGTCATCGATGTGTTCAATATCTCTCAGCAATCATCTTCAGCAAAGTCTGTCAAAGATCGAAAATTGATCAATTAATTTTTTCATTTTACTTTTCTCAGAAATATTTTCCATTATTAAAATAGGTTTGAAAATAAAGCTCTTTTGCAATTAATTTGTCTGGTTGCAACAAAATTCTGACACGATCGACGAGATTACCGTTCTACATAATCTTCATGGCGAATGGATTAGTTTAGAAAAAGTTTAGAAAAAGAAATTTATGTTTTTTTTTTAAATAATTAAAATATTATTTTAAAAAAGCTGATCATATGGAAATTTTTATATTTCATAGTCTGCCTGTGTTTAAAAAAATGATAAGAATAATTCGGAATTATCAGTCCGTAGAATTTTTTACGTAAGCAAAAAAAAATGTGCCTAAAACCAAATACATGTGTTCAAATATAGAGAATCGTCAGTAATGAAGACATTTTATCGATCTGTTTTTTTTCATATTATTGCATATGTTCTTTTACGTATTAGAGAAGTTTTGTTGAAAAATTCATATTCTTTTTTTACATTTTCTTACGAGTCTATTAAAAATTTGCATAAACTTTCTTTGATATAAAATGTGCCTAGTGCATATATGTGTATATGTAATAAATTTTCAGAAGTCTCAAGATGTATTTATTGTTAAAGATCATAATATTCTACTGTTAATGGAGCTTCTTAAAATTTTGTTTAGCTTATATATTAAAGAAATTTCCTTCAGTTTTTCAAAAAAATTATGTATAATTTTTGTTTACATTTTTTGTTCAATACGTAGTAAATACGGATCACCATACATTAAGAGAATGTCATATTCTTAAATCAATTTTATACAGCTGTTGTTAATAAATTTGAGCTCAAATGGACGTAAAACAATGAAAAATTGGAAAAAACTTTTGAATGTAACTGTGATGAACAGCATGCCAAAAATTAGAATATTTAGAGTACACGTCTTTAGAAATTACATGAAAACACATTTCTTGGTTGAAAAAATAGTTTATTTAACATACTTTCCTTATGTTAATGCATATTTGCATACTTGCCGAATTAAAAAAAAATTATAATCATGACAACTAAAAATTCCAGTAATTCGGCAAGTTAATATCCCAAAGAATTTTTATCAATAATTTTTGGGGCTTTCATTACATATGTTATCTAGACACTGCCTCTATATTGGATATAGAGTAAGTCTACGGTGTCAAGCAGTTGACGAATCATAATTTAAATTTTGAAACGTGTTGTTAGTCAAAAAATTGTCTATTTTTAAAGAATATCAAGAGTCGCGGCAGCGACTCGAGGAAAGTCCATTTACAGCCGAGAGGCCGCGACTCTATTATCTCAAAACCAAGTAATTTTTGACAGATTTTGACCAATTTTAATTTTCAATAATTAATATTAA
>JAPYYW010002559.1:0-19565 GCA_030522545.1 Cremastinae sp. A BG-2022a
ATAAATATTTTCGTTTTTCACTATAAAGAATTTGATCATGAAAAAATGTTAAATCTCAGCAACTTTGGAGTATGATAACTCTTAAACTATTCAATAAAATAATTTTAAATTTGACGCAACATTTGTTCATATCCTTAAAAACAAAATATCAAAAATTAGACAAATTCTCATATTTTTAAAAATATCGCTCATACATCCGTAAAATTTTAAATTAATAAAAACAATCATATAAATATTTTCGTTTTTTACTATAAAGAATTTCATCATGAAAAAATGAAATTAGAGAAAAAAAATGCAGTAAAATTATATTTTGTATCTCGTGATACACAGCTTTCTCGTCCAGTTCATTTTCAATGAAGATCAAGTCCGACAATTATGTTTGATGATAAAAGTCATACCCGCATTGCGTCCACGTTCGGCGAACCAGAATCGCGTCGTTGTTGTCGGGCATAAAAGGAAAATCCATTTTTGTTTCCGAGTAATTTTCTCTCGTTATAGCAATTTCTCGCACCTGTCAACCTGCGAGCGTAAAGCCGATCACGTGTCGCCTCGAAACGTGCTCGACAATTTTCTTCGGTATTTAGGACTCGCGCTGACGAGTCTCTCGTACGGATTGTCACTCGAGACGTCGCGAAATTTACTCTATATTTTTTTTACATGATCATTTAGAAAAAAATTTCCTGATTTTTTTTTCTTTTTTTTTATTTACTCATTTTTATGGTTTTTTTTAAATTTATTTTCATGCACGAATACGTTTTTTGGTTATTTTTATAACTCAAATTTTTCATTCGAAAAAAAAAACGATTACAATTGAAAAAAAAGATATGAAAAAAATTAAAGATAAACATTTTTTTATGAAGAAATTAAATATGAAAGAAAGACATAAAAAATGTTGAAGTATACAGCAAGAAATCTGCACTCAATCGTAAGTAACCGGATAATGACGTACATTTTTTTTTGCAAATAACGAGCACTTATCATCCTACAATTTGTAAAACGGACCATGAAATTGAATACAATTATTATTAATTAATCGCGATTTATCACGCCCAATCCGCTCCATTTTTTATTCATTATTTTTTTTCTTATGAAGTTGTGATTATTTATACATTTTTTCGTTAAAAAATAATTTTTAAACATTCGTCGTGTGTTTTATTTATTGAATTTTTTTTTCGTAACAAAAAAATGAGAGAAGCAGGAAAGCAGTCCGGACGTTCGGGATGTTCCCTCGGACTGGGTAATGCCATTTATGCGAGTCGCGCTCTTAAACGTGAGAATGTAGGCCAATTGGAATCGCGGGGTCTAGACTGGCGACGCGATGTCTAATCAGACCGAGAAGACTTTCCAGCTGCGAAGACCGCTCGATCGGGGAGGGAGAGTGATAGAGAGTGAAGAGCGATTTTCCCAGAGCCGGAATCCGTTCGACGATTATCCTGGAAATTCCGCGTCGGTCGATTAAAAAAAAAATTAGGCGCACTGAGGAAAAATTGTGTCAAAAATTGAGAAAGAATTCAGGATAAAATTCGAGATTAAATACTCGTCCTTAATTCCCAAAATTGTCACGTAAACTTGCACTGTAAAAAATTTCGCGGTGTTAACGAAATAGTGTGAGTAGTAAAAGGAAATGGTGTAAAATAATAACACCGGTGTGTTTGATAAAAGATGAGCGGTGTTACTTGCTGATTTCACAGGGTTAAGAATCATTATTTTTAGCAACAGGGATGGGCAGAGCTCGATACTTTCTTGAAAATAAAATTTTTTCAATGGATGATGTTTATTGTACCATCGATGAAATAAGAATCACCTAATGGAAAATTTTCATTTCTCAGAAAAGTGTCGAGTATCGTCCATACCTGTTCAGCAATAAAACTTTGTTTACGTTTCTGGCAGTCTACTCTATTAAGTGGCAATAAACGAACGAAAATAAACGCGGAAAATTGAACATCAGGTACCTGAGCTGAAGCTTGGTATACCAAAACATCGTTTTATGACTCATTATCTGAATATTATTAAACAAATCGGTCCTCTAGTACATATTTGTTTAATCACGTTTGAGGGGAAGCAATTATTTCGAGAAACTGATACTTAAATATAAAAATTTTTGAAACATTGCCAGAACATTTGCTACTCAACATCAACGTTATATCTATTATGGAAAAAATTAGTACACAAAAAATTTGTTTAAAAAAAACAAGTCTAAATAGTAAATTACCCTACATCAGGGTACATTTCTGCAATCAGAGAGAGAGAGAGAGAGAGAGAGAGAGAGAGAAACAAAAAATAATTTAAGATTTTTTACGAACAAAGTTGCATATAATGTGCATGAACCTTACAAACTAATCGAAACTTACATTATTCCAAAATATTCCTTATATTATTGAGTTGCTTAATCTGTGTGTCTTTTTTTATACGCACCGAATGGTGTTAGCAAAAATTACTTTATTAATGTATTACTTTATTAATTTTACGTACTAAATAGTGTTCATATTGTGGTGTTAATTATTTACACTGATCAAACACAGCATATAAAACTGCATCTATTAATACCATGCCATTCTACATCAAACGGTGGGAACTATATAGACCAAGAATGGTGTTAAATTAATACCATTTTAAGACCAGATTTTTTACAGTGTATTCGCAATGTGCTATGAAAAATTAAGAGTTTTCTAATCACTTTATTTATTATTATAGTTGACCATATTTATTTTTTATAGCATTTTTGAGTAATTATTGTTCAATAAAAGTTATTTAATTATCAATTAAATTATGAATGAGAAATTTAGAATTTTTAGTAATGCAAAAAGAACAAAAATATTGATCATTGAGCAGTTACAATATTTTCGTTGTTGAACTAAAAATCCAGATAGCGCCGTTTTCAATATCACGCGCCAAAAAGTTCGAGCGCCGGCGGCCAGATGGCAGTTTCGACGCATCTATCACGGGAACTGCTTCCACGGCGCCAAATATGAACGGAAGATACGCGTTACTCTCGAAATCGATAAATCTTGCGATTTCTTCTACCATTTTTCCATTTTCGCTTCAAATCTCGTTCCTCCAAACGAGACTAGTCTCTTGTAGCGTCTTCGCGCTCGTCAAAATGCGGATCGAGGCGTTTTCTCGCCGCTCTCGGGCAAAGCCGCCGCGGCATCTTGAGAATTGGGTCATTGTCGAAAGCAACGAGCAGGTAACCTTCTGCAAGTGCGCTAGCCACCGGCTCATGAACCAAACAGACCACGCAGGCGCTCTCTCTCTCTTTATCTCTCTCTCTTCGCGAAACCGACGCAAAACACGGAAGTCGCGAGTTGCTGCGGCTAATAAGTCTGATCGCTTTTACTTTTTTACCAAACTTTTTCAACGAGAGCGATTCTTATTCTCGTCACAGTCAATGTTATTGTAACATTGTTGTTATTGTTACGTTGTTATTGCTTCATTGTTGTCATTGTTACATTGTTGTTATTATGACATTGTTGTTATTATGACATTGTTACTATTGTTACACTGTTGTTATTATTATTGCTGACGAGTTTTTTCAGCCTTCTTATCACTAATGTAAAAAAAATAATAATACAATAATAAATGAATATATTAATATAAACTTAGCATAAAAAATATAATAAATGCATCATAATTTATATCGTGATTATTATTTTAATAATTGAGCAACAGATATTGTTTAACTGAAATATCAGCATCGATTCTATCTGTATCGTGAGTTTGAAAAGAATATAAATCAAAAATTCGAATAACTACGTGCATTGCATGAAGTATTTTTGATCGGTTCAATATTGCTTTTTAATTCGGTAAAATTTTTTAACAGATTAGATATCATTATCAAATTGGTACTTATTTCTAGATTTCTAGATTTAAAAAAATAACACATTGAGAAAAATTACAATGATAAATTCAACTAAAACCTTACAATTGTATGAATACTATAACTGAATGATATATAATTTATTACTAAATTATAAAATATATATTTTTTGATTCGAATCATTATAATTCGTTTTTCAGAAATATATAGAATATAGATATAAAAATAAAGATCAATTCTCAAAAGTAAAAATGTAGTAATAATAACAATAGTAATGAATTTTGTTTGTATTGTCTGTGATTTTTTACAGAATATGTAAATAAGTTCACATTGACTCCATCCTACTATACATTTTATAAATATCTAATTAGTATAAGTTGATAATTATCAACTTGTCGTAAATATTGCAATACTTCTCAGTGAATACAAGCTCATCCCAATAAAGAAAATAAAATGTTTTATTCAAATGTATCAAAAAATTCAGACGAAATTTCTTTAGTCAGACGAAATTTCTCACTGCGACGTAGATTATTACACAAAAGCATTGCGTAAAACCGTGTCTTAAAAATTTGAAAAAAAAGCAAATAAGCAAATATTGAATCACGAATATCTAAATATTGAACATTTTTGTAAGAGGGAATGTTGTAAATAAATTTTATCCGAATAGGAATTGTTGTGTGGTGAATACTAAGTGATAAATAAATAAAAGTGTTCTTGGAGCGAAAAATAGTACCTTGAGAAGGTGATAAAAAGGAGGTCTAATTGTCGAGATGCGTCACGCGGGCATTATTGAGACAAAATTGCGCGAGGAGGCAACGAGAGCGGAGATGAAGAAAGGGAAGAGATCGTTGTCTACGACGCGCGTAAATATTCTTTATGTCCGAGATAGCATGTGAAAGGGCGAGATGAGGGGTGGGGCGGTCATTGAGAACATGGCGACTGGAAAGTAAGCTGTGACTGACTGACCCACGTACACGCACGAGAACGATAATTATTCATTTCGCCGATATAAAACTGGATAAAGTAACTATTACCGCTCGTTTGGTTTAGTCTCTCAAAATTGTTTTTATAGTATAAAACAATTCGCATGATTAGACATTAAATATTCTACAATTTGGTCTTTAAGAAATTGTCTTGTCATTAAATTTTTAAATTCATTTTTACGTGTCACCATTTTTAAAATAAATTGCTGTGTGCTTTATTTCATGTATTGTGAGCCAACGAAATTAGAAAATTGGGTAATTATTGGACAATTTGCAAGAGGGGCTGTTGAAAAAATCGGGCTGATTATTTTTTTATAGGCTTGTTATGGCTATAAAATATCATAATTATAATTAATATGGAGGCGCATAGCCATATTTCTGGGGAAAAAATTTTTTTTCAGACAGCTATATGTAGATTTTTTATTTTCTTATATTTACTTAATAAGATAGTTTTTGCAGTACAGTCAAATTAAAAGTTTTTTTCTTAATTTTTAAGCTTAAGTTTATTAAGAAAAGTTGATGGAAATCGATTCAAGAACAACATATAAAAAAATGTAAGGTCATGCAAGGTGACGTTGCATTATTTTATCTTTTCTGTTCATATTCAATGCAATAAAAAATAATCAGCCCGATTTTTGCAAGAGTCCCTCTGTCCAATCCTATACTAAAAAAGACATGAGGCTTCTAATCGATTCATCGGAATAAAGCGTATTATGCGGAGTACATTAATTTGCAATTAATTTTCAATTATTTACATCAAATATACCTGGACAAATATACCTTAATAGTTCGGGGATTGTAAAAATAAAAAAAAGAGAGAAAATTCGTCGAGCGTAACGAGGAAAAAAAATTTTCAAATTTTCGTTAATCTCTTTAGTCATTAATTGTTTCCATGGTGATCGGTCGAGGTCGAGGGAAAAACCGAACACGGTCTTGATTGTTTTGTTTTATGACGAAATTTGAAATCAGTAGGCCGGTGTAAAGTGTCGGGGTAAGACGTGTTGGATTTTCCAAGGTATAGTTCGGTACCGAAAAACATTTCGTAGAAATTCAACAAGTTCAATCAAGTGTCAATTCCAGTAATCTTCAATCATACGAAAAGTGAGTAGTTTAGTGTTTCGAATTTATAATATCGTTTAAAAATAATTTTCAAAAAATGTCGGTGCGGATGTATCTTCTATAGTAAAAAAGAAATGAAACCTCTAATCAATTAATCGGAGTAGAGCGCATTATGGAAAGTTGTATGAATCGTGCGCCTAGAAGAACAATAAAATATAAAGTCAAATATGTCAAAATAAGTGGCCGCGTTGTCGCTCTTAATTACGAAAAAATGCAATCAAAATTTTTTAATAGATTATTGTTCCTATTAAAACATATATTTTATACTTTTGCAGTTCCACATTTAAGAAATTACTTTATTGGGAAAACTAAAACAAGTGTCAATGAATGAATAGTTTGTACAAAAAATTCTTAGATGAAAATAAAAAGTACGTTTACGTAATATTGATAATAACTTGGAGAGAACCAGAGAAAAAAAGGAAAATTGCAATTTAGGTATTGAGAAATTATTAATAATAATTTAATAAATTATTAATCATTTTTACATCCCTTCATTTATAAAAAAAATTATTGATGTGTACTTCTTTTCATATTTTGTAAGTCAACGAAATTAGAAAGTTGCAACCAAAAAATGTTTGCAGATTATTTTTTATCGAAAAAAATACTTTATATTTTTGCAGTTCCAAGTTAAAAAAATCACTTTATTGTGAAAATTAAAATAAGCGTCAATGAATAAATAGATTGTACAATAAATTCTTAAATGAAAATAAGAAATACGTATACATAATATTAATACTAACTTGGAGAGAACGAGAGAAAAAGGAAAATCACAATAATTCAGATATTGAGAAATGTTCCAGGTAATCGGCCATAAAAATATTTCTTCTGTATACAAAACAATTCGCTTCGTTAGACATTTCTATTCTTCATGTTACATTCAGGCTTGAAAAAATTATTCCATAGTAAAATAAATATATGTACTCGCGTTTAATATAAGTACTGGGTACTTTTCGATTTTTACATTTTTTACGCCAACTAAAAAAATTTTGTCGTAGTTCAATCTTTACGCAAAAATTCTTTCGTTGATAAATATGTACACATGTAAATATATTCATAAATATGTAATATCGAAATGTAAAAAAAAAAATTTTACATGAAATGATTTATGCAAAAAGTAAATAATCACAAAATAAATAATAACTTGTTCAAAGTGACTGAGCAATTTGAATAAATGTTGCATGAGAACTTGAAGAAAATTAAGAAAATACGAAAAGAAACAGGAAAATTATTGGCTCATCGCAAATATTGAAAATTAAATGATTACTGAAAAAATACGTCTCCTATGTGCGAGTTGGAAAGTATTTACATAATCGGACAATGAAGAAAAAAAAAACGTCGGAGAGCGAAAATGAGAGAAAAGAGGATAGATAGGAGATTGTCGCGCTCAAGTCCAAGTCGAACGTGGGACAGGCCCGCGTGGTGAACGTTCGCCGAGCGCAACAGGCCGCGATAAAAATGCTACAACGTGAAGGTGTGCACGCCGGTTGTGTACATTTACCAGGCCGGCCAGGAGGAGATTGTTGCTCGCTAACGGGCTCAGTAAGCAAGTGAGCTCGATGCGTGTTGCCTCTCGCGCAAAACACACTTTTCGGTGGCTCCGCGCTAATTTTCGTCCATTTTTCAATCCCACGTTAATTACGATTCCCAACGAAACACAAAAAAAGCAATTACGCGTTAAACACACAAAAAATGTTTACTATAATTCATCAAATAAACTACGTGTTAATAAATTAACTAAACACGAAAAAAATTTGAGTATCGAGATGAAAAATAAAATAAGTAGTTTAATTATTGTCTAAAAAAATGGACGATTTTTGTTGAATTGTTCGTTGTTACTCTGTGCGTTGTCAAAATCGATTTTCGGCGATGAGTCGATGTTAACGATTTCCTTTCGAAATGCAATGACAAGGAAAAGAAGAAAAAAGGTGCGAACGCTGGATAGATCGAACGTGCTTTTTTCTTGAATCGAAAAAGGTCTCTGATTTTTCATTATTTATTTATTTATTTATTCGATTTATTTTTTTAATAATCGATTTTTTCGCAATAATTTTTCGCGCAGTCGTTTATCTTTCCCGATCGTAACCCGGTCCCGGTCGGCGAAGCGCCTTCCTAGAAAGTTCGTCGGCGACGCACGCGAGTCCCGAAGCGGCGTGTGCACCGAACGCGCGCGCGCTGCCGATCGGTCTGACTATCACCGAGGCGTTTCCACTTGCGCTCCGGGTCCTCGCCCGCCGCGATACTCCGCACGACGCCATTCAGTGCCCAAATTCGCTCGACTTCGACGCGCCACGACTCCCCGTTAAATTCGCTAAAATTTCATTCGTGGCATTTTTTTTTCGACGGTGAACGATCGTGAAATTTTCGACTGTTAATTTATTTATTCGTGTCTCGGTTTGGATACCTTCCAGTGACGTTCGCCGTGAAGATTTTTCTCTTCGTTCGAACAACGTGATGTGTACGCTATTAAATTTTTGACTCTTTGATGTGAATTTTCGATAATTCGTTTGCGATTTTTGAGGTGATGTCAAACTCCCAATTTTGAGTGAATTTTCGGACAAGTCCCACGCTCGTATTTTTCAAGCAAATTAGGTGAAATTTGAATATGTTATGCAGTGTATACTATACTAGTGCATGACGTTCTTGGAATTTAAAAAAAATATTTAAAAAATCAAAGTAAACATTTTTTTTCATATGACGTTCTTTGAATTTAAAAAAAACCAAAGTAAAAAAATTTGTTTTTTGTTTTTTGAAATTCCAAAAACTTTATGCACAAGTACAGTGTACTTTGCATAACATATTCCAATTTCAATTAATTGAAATACGAGCGCGGAATTTGTTCGAAAAATCACTCGAAATTGGGTGTTTCATGTCACCTTAAGGTTTTGTGTGAATTTTGCCGAATTTTTCGACAGTGAACTCGATCGAATTCTCGATTTTTATCATTCTTACTCATGTGCATTTTTTAGATATTCGTCAATGGATTTTTTCCGATTTTCACATCGGGTTTTTTTGACATCTTGGTAAAAAACTGTCAGTGCATTTTTGATAATTCACCAAGAATTTGTGTGTTTGATTTTTAAGGTTTCGTGTGAAATTTGTCGAATATTTTGACAGTGAATTCGATCGAACATTTTCAATTTTGATGACTCTCACTCATGTAAATTTTTTTGATATTCCTCAAGGGATTTTATCTGATTTTTGTATCGAGTTTTTAGACATATATCTTGCTAAAGAACTGTCTGTGAATTTTCACCAAAAAAGTGTATGTTCCAATTTTAAAGTTTCGTGTGAATTTTGCCGGCAGTGAATTCGATCGAATTGTCGATTTTTGTGATTCTTTTTCACTCATGTGTATTTTTTCGTATTTCTTAAAGAATTTTATCGGATTATAACACTGTAAATTTTCAAATTGCTTGATTTTAAATTCAACGACCTTGTAAAATTTTTTGACATTTCATTGATTGCGAATTTGTAGAATTGACAGTGATTCGATGAGAGCTCTTAGATTCGTGACAAAAAAATTCTTTGACGTTTCCTGACAATAGTCTTTTACATAACACGATTGTCAACTTTTATCTCGTGGAATTTTTTTCCTAAGCACAAAAAGCGCGAGAGAAATGAATTTTTAGATTAAAAAGTGTATAAAAACAAAGTTTTTACTTTTTCGAGTAAAATCGTTAAATTTGCTCGATCGCGCGTGAACTTTTCGCGGCGAGAAACTTGAAACGGAATTCGGGAAAGCTCCGAATTCACCGGCGACACGACGCGGGAACGCGGGACAAATATTTGAACGTTTGCGCGTTTATAAATACGTTATCTCTCGATCGGTAGAAGACTCGTGAAACTATTGTAGTCTGAATTATTCTCCCGTGACGAGAATTCCGATGCGTCAAAAATAAATTATTTCGTTTCCCGAATAAAAGTAACTCAAAAATAATTACACGAAATTCACTATTAAACATATACACACTAAGAAAAAAATTTTGAAAATTTAACGTTGAAAATTCACGTTTCAAATCTTCATTGTCTTGTTATTTCTATATCAATAAAAAAAGTATTATATATAATTATTAATACGAAAAAAAGAACTTGACTTAAATATACACGAGAGTAATAAAATTACGAGACTTCGCATTTTCGCGCGGAGAGCGAAAATTTGATTTGCAAAATAAACGGGCGCGAGTGTGATCCGAGAGAGTGTCGATTCGCTCGTGATATAGTCGTTGGATCTCGGGAGGCCTTGGAGAGTCGAGTTGACACGCGAGGCTTCGTCCTTTCGCTCGTAGGATTATTAACGAAAGAGGGAAGAAAAATGGATAAATAAAAAAAAACGAAAATGGACGAATAAAAGGACGGAGGTGTAAAGGGAACGGGAGAGAACACACCAGGAAGCCTCTGCGCCTGGGTTGGAGATAAAAGGACGCGGAAATAATCGCGAGCGTGTGTGCGTGCGACCTCGGAAAACGAGCCGCGAAAAATTTCGGACTCAAGGAGAGACTATCGTCAACTTTGCCGCGGTCGCGATAATGGAAATTTCCACGATAATGAGAGCCGACGATGCCTCGACTAAATTTCAACGCGGGCTTGGAAAATTTTTCATTTTCGCTAGCTTGCACCCCATTTCATTTCTTGCTTTCCGAGCATTTTTCGCTCTCTCGATTCTTCTCGATTCAAGTACATTTTTGCTTGCATTTTAAATGTTGGTAGTTTGACCAAAATATTCATTTTTTTACGAGAATTTTTCAGGGAAATGTATAATTTACGTTTACGAGGAAAAAAAAGTGTATAATTAATATAAATTTTATTTATTATTCAAAGAGAATTTTTCAAAGAAATTTACAATTTACGTTCATAAGAAAAAAAAACGTAAAATAAAAATATTTTTAAAAAAATCATTTATAACTATTTTAGAAATATTTTGTATTAATTTAATCAATAAGAATAAAAATTGAAAAATTGAAAAGACAATGTGCGAAAATGCGAAGAACCGGTCAAAAAATCTTGTCTCCAAATTCGCCAGGGAAACTCTCCTGCACTTTCTTCTGCGAATGATCGTAAATTTACCCGACAGTCAGCAGACGCGTTTTCTTTGTTTTTAGAAAGTGTGAATGCATGTTTCTGACTTTTTCGCAATCGATACATTCTCCTACACGTTAAAAAAAATCACTTTTTATTGATGACTTTACGAGTTAACTATGAAAAAATGTAGCAAAAAGTACATTTATCACTGTGCTTAGAGCAAAGAGTAAAGAAAGATTGAATTAAACAATTGAAAAGAATGACATAGTGAAAATAAAAAGTACGTATATAAATTTGCAGGAACCAAACGAAGATGCAAAGAATGGACTGCGAGTGGATTTCGACGGTAAAAAAGAGGAACGAGTGGAAGATGTGAAAAAAGTGCACAAAAATATATTGTGAACTGAGAGAGAGAGCGAGAGAGACGTCGAATAATTTCATGATCATTAAAATCATTGATTTCTATCTATGCGACTGTCGAGTGAGGAGTTAATGAGTGACAGCTTCGATTTCACCGGTCGAGATCTCCGTTATATTGCACACATATTTTTCTCCATATTTAAAAACACGTCGAAAATATTCTACCGAAAGAAGAACAAAAATAGCATTGAGAAATATTTCTAAGATTCTATCACGGTGACGCAAGAATAAAACTCATTCGGATTCGAAGAAAGAGCAATAAAATCGTTTTCCCTTTTTTTTTTGGTCGCGAGGAGAGAAAACGTTCGAATTTTCGACGGCCGGCCGAGTCAAAGTTTCGTGAATGTCGACGAAGTGCAAGATCGTCAGGTATTCGGTGAATTTCAAAGTGCCCGGTTTCGTAAATACCGCGCGATCTGAAAAATGGGTTGACACGAGAGAAGCGCGAGCCAGCGACAAATTCTTCGAGCACTGCCGAGCGACGAACCCGTGACGTTGCGAAATAAAATAAACATTTCGGGAGGTTTTCCGTGGGAAAAATTTCGAGCGGGAAAACCGGTGAGTACGATTTTCGTAGGTACAAAAAGTCGGAGCAATTTTCGTGACGAGACGACAGCAACAAAAAACATTTTCAAGAATTTAAAAAGGTAGCTCATTTTTGAAGTAAGAAACGAGGTGAAAAATTTTTCGATAATTAAAAAGTAAACGAATTTTTGGAGCGAGAAAGAACCAGAAGAATAACGTGAGATGGAAAAAGTGCGTACGAAATTGTGAGAAATAAATATTTTGAAATACAGTGAGAAAAGTTATCAAGGAGAGAAGGAGAGAGAAAGGAGTGAGAAAAAAATAGTGAGGTAAAAAAATTGGAGAGAAGCGAGTGCGAAAAGGGAAAGAATATTTATTGCTACTTCGTAAAGTGGTGGATATAATCGAGGGAACATCGATCAAGACTTTCGCCGCGGTTCGTCCTTTCTTGTAAAATGTTAAACTGCACCGATCTCGAGTGCATTTTGCACCATCACCATTACTACGCTCATCTGCACCAGTTGCAGTCTCATCTTCCACCCAATCGCGACGGAGATGGTGAGTCGAATTAATATAAAATTATATTATCATTATATTTTATTCGCATAATAAAATATCATTTTTTATTTGTCATTGATGCATGTAAAAAATCCGATGTTAAAATAATCTTAATTTAACACCATTTAATGGTTTAACACCATTTAAAATTTTAATTCAAATTTAGCATCATTTAAAAAATGACTTAACAACATTTAAAATTTAAAATGGTGTTAATTTAACACTACTAAAAACTAAAAATTTAAAAATTTAAAATGATATTAAATTGATAACATTCTTGATCTATGCTTGGTGTAGATTGGTATGATATTAATAGATGTAGTAAAATATTCTGTGTTAAATCGGTGTTATTATTTAACACTGCAGTATAAACACCATTTAGGCCTATATATTAGCCTATATATTTAGTATAGGCTCACTATCAGTTAGGCTTACCTGGAGGTTGGAACAACCCGGCCTTAGTGCGTTAAATTACTGATAAATGACTGCAAAACGTCCATTAAAATATTCACATGGATTAATTTCTGGAAAACTTTGAAAACTTTCTTTCGTATTAACAAATATTTTTTAGTCGATTATAATAGAAATATATATACAATAGTTGTAAACATTACTGAGGTTATTATCGAACAATAAGCAATTTAATAGAAAAATACTTACCTCTACATGCAACTTTTAAAAATAATGCCAAAAAGAATCTATTCAGATACCTATTTTTTGTTGGATAAAGTCAATTGACTGTGAAATATCAGCATGGCGATCGTAAAATTGAAGCAATTTTTATGTACGAAAAATAATAATATTTTTACAAGGTCTTTCACGTGTCCAACGTTATTACACCTGTTTTAACAATCACAAGTGTGTCCTCGACACGAAAAAGATTATAAATGTAGTAAACACAAAATCGAATTGCCCTCGATCCGCATCTTCATTCATTGCTTTTCTCTTTTTTACGACCACTCGAATTTTGTACGATTGAATAATGTTTTTGTCAACGAAGAGAAGACTGCACTGCAATATTTGTTTAAAAAATATGTCGAACGAAACTATTTTACGCTTTCCCTTGTTTATTATCAACTTCATGTTGCTTATGTAACACTTATTGGCAATATTTTTTATTAAATATTTTGTACTTTTTTTATTAAATATTTTCATTTTCATCTTTTTTCTTTTTTTTATTATCTTGAATGAATTAAGAATTCTTGAAGCAGAAAGTACAATTTCGAAACAATAAAAACTTGAAAATATAAATAGATAAATAAATCACAGAAAAAAATAAGAATCTACAAAAACGTGTCGTTTTTTTTTAAATTTTCATTTGTAATTTACTGATGCACTTACGAATGTTTATTAAAATTTGTCTTCAATCAGAATTCAGTTTTATGGATGAGATATAATTAAGAGATAAAAATGAATAGCCAATTAAAAAAAAACGATTTGATTGATTGGAAGACACATTTTTAATGCACTCCAAGATCGTTGCGTTGAATGTATCTTTTAGATCAGAATTTAATTTTTATGAATCATACGTGAGGTAATAAAAATAGTTAGGCAACTTGGAATGAAGATGTTACAGCCGAATGGTTGACACACTTTTTTCTTCTCTTTCTTTTATTCTTGATGCACTCTAATATTTTATCGAGAATAATTTGAGAGATCTCTTAGATCAGAATTAATTTTTTATGAACTGTGTCGCCATTGTGTAATAAAAATGAGCAGTCAGACTAAAAAAAATGTTACAGCCGATGGAATGGCACATTTTTTTCCTTCTTTCTTTTTTTTTATATCTACATACACCCGTATACTTTTAAAATATATTCGAGAACAAAATTTATTTTTTTAGAACCATAGCCATTGTAATAAAAGTGAACAGTCAAGGTGGGAAAAAAATGTTACAACACTTGGTTGGATGACACATTTTTTTCTTCTTTCTCTCTTTTTTCTTTTTTTTTTAAATTCTCGATGCACTCGAAGATTTTCTCGAGGATGTTCTTCCTGATGTGAAGAAGATGGGCAGGTTTATGACCTCTCGCTCGGGCGGTCGTGTTGTTTAAAATATTACATACCACACGTGTACACTTGTTCGGAGTTGTACGGTAAAGAACGCTCATCGTGCATAACTTCAACCATTGAGGTTCAACGGACGCTAATGCCAGAGCAAATTCTTTGGTCTCGGCACAGATGCGTGTGCGTGCGAGTTAGCCTCGAATTATGGCTTTTTACTTTTCGTTAGGAATTCAAATTACAAAAAAAAAAACAAAAAAAATCACTTTCGATTCGTCAAGCGTTTCTGAAAGACGAAATTAAATATTCTCAACGCCTACAGAATATTAAATATCATTACAAAATATTTTGATGAAGCTCCCTTTTGAATGTTCACAATATTTTGGTGAAGAATTGCGATGGCGAGTTGGAAAATTTTCACAAAAATATTTAAACAATTACGATAATAGTGCGAATAATCGAGAGAATGTTTTTCAGGCAGTTTGAAATACTTTTGACGAGAATTATGATATCAAATTGTGAAACGTCTGTAAAGTAAGATAAATCATTAAAAAAAAGAAAATATTTCATGAAAGATTTATTATCATGAATTTAACGAAGTTTATAAATTAATATGGTGCTTTGGGTTGTATGTTTGATAATTCCATATCTCAGTTACATAAATTAATCAAACTGCGGTAGTTGCCCGAACGATGGAGTATATAAAGTCATCGAAAGCAATGCAGATTATTTTAAGTATTGGTTTAGAAATAAATTTTGAATTCAATTAAAAAAGGCACATTTAAAAATTTGTACACCTTATATTATTTTTCTCTTGCTTTTTTAATTGCACTTCGTTGATTATTATCTGCTTGAAATTATCCAACTTTAATCTTAATTTGTAGAGAGCTCCAGTGGAAGCGATAAAAAAGTAAAGATTTCGTAAGTCGTAGGTGCAGAAGTATTTCTAGTTTCCACGAGAGTTATCTGCATATCTTGAACTTCTGTTCTGAGATAAATTTCCAGATAGTGATTTATTCATTGCGGTGAAATCTTTTCTCTTCGGAAAAACTAAACAAGTATATAAATGCATACATGTAAATATATCGAGTCCAGTGTTATTTTACCTTTTTTATTTATTAAATAAAAATAACTTAAAATTATACTTTGGTTATAAATAAATCATATACTACAAATTGATCCAATTACTTATTATTATGTAAAATTTAACATAAAAAATACACACGAAGTAATAAAAATTTGTAATATGAACAAAGAAAAAGATAAATAGATGAAGAAAAAATAAAGAAATAAATAAGGAATGAAGATAAATACATACACAAAAATTCAATTACGGTGAAAAAAAAAACAATTTTGTGAAAGAAGTGATAAAAATGAAAAAAGCTTGAATGTTATTAATTATAACTAAATCATGCATTACAAATTGATCCAATTACTTATTATTATCTAAAAGTTAATGTAAAAAAAATACACGAAGTAATAAACATTTGTAATACGAAAAAAGAAAAAGAAAAATAAATAAAGGAAAAAAATGAAGAATAAGTAAGGAATAAAGATAAATAAATACACAAAAATTCAATTACGGTGAAAAAAAAACAACAATTTTGTGAAAGGAATGATAAAAATGAAAAAAAAAAGTTCAAATGTCATTGATTGCGACGAAAATTGGTGGAAAATGTTGGGGCTTCGAAAGTGCATAACTAAATCATCGGTGCACGCAAGCATGCGCCTTGAACCACGTTCCGGACAATTATTCTCGACATTTCCGAGGCTAAGTTATTGTCGGACACGCCGAACGCGTAAACACGAGTCACCAGTGAGTCCCGCAATTAGTAAATGCATTATAAACTTGGTGCACGTTGAATTGCGTCACGTGAACGCCATTCCGTTCAAGCAGCGCCAGCTATGAAATAAAAACCCGTTGCGTTCCAATTGCACCTCGGTTTCCTATACCTTTTCCCATGCTGTTCAAATTATGTATACCCCCCGCTACTATACATAGATTTTTTCAACGAATTCACAGCATCAGGCTCAGTCTATAAAAGAGAAGAAATCATTTTTTATCTGTGCTTGTGTTTTCTTACATTTTAAATAATCGCCCTTGAAAAAGTTACAAAGTTACGATACAAATACTTAGGTAAATAAATTTTAGTGTACTATGGTACTATACTATAGTTTTATAAACTATAGTTTATGTATAGTAACTATAGACTATACACTGAAAACGAAATTTGGTTGATTCAACAAAATATTTGTTTCAATACGTTCAACGATATTATATTGCAAATTGAACTAAATTCTTGGTTGATTTAACTGAAGTTTAATTATTTCAAATAAACAAGTGTTGTTTCGACAAAATATTTTCAACTAAATATTTTTCAACTAAATTTGTTTTCAGTATAGTATATATAGTATTGATTATAGTGTTCTCCTGAAAGGGAGAACGTTTTTTTTTTGAACCAGCGACTAAGGTCGGAATTTAAAAACTAAACAGAATTAATGGTGGAAATATTTGATAAGGCTGAAATGGAAGATGATAGAGACGAGAAAGGCATTAACCCAGATCAATGCGCGGTACTGGTGACGGTGTTCGGAACACCTCGGCGGTCCCAGCAGAAGCTTCTTCTATCTGGTCTCGGTCGGACGCTTCATAATGGCAGCCACTTTATTGCCTTGTTCACCGTGACACATTGCGATCGCCGAGAAAACTCGTGTTATATATACGGTCGCGCTCCGGGTGAAAGACCGGAAGTTCCGAATCTTTTTTAAATTGTTCCCTATATTCATTTAACTCTCAATAGCTTCATTTGTAAGGATGCATGAGCGATATTTTTCAAGATATGAAAATTTGATTAATTTTTCATCCTTGTGAATTTTTTTATTATATTTAATTATAGTAGGGTTTATATTGTATATAGAGTTGTATAAGTTAAGTAATTTTAGAACGTTTTACTACATTTTTTTAAATTTAATTGTTTAAATAATAAAAAATGTTTAAATTGTAGTTAAAATATGTTCAAGTTTCTAATCGACATAGTCGAATTATGACTCGAAAAATTGGCAAATTTTTAGCAAAAGTTGGAGTCTAGATTTTACAAATTTAACGTCAATGCTGTACGTGTTAACTAAATGTAAAATCATTACTTGAATTTTTTCAAAATTTCTACTGATCTTCTTTGACATCATATTAATATGTGTGCAAAATTTAAAGAGGCTTCACCATGTGATTATCGAGATATTTATTTTTAAAAATTGTCATTTTTAACATGGGCTCTTATGAAGGATTGAAAAATGTGACGACTTTCAACAATTAATATCTCGATTACTAGATGGTGAAGCTTCATAAAATTTGGCATACATTTCGACATTACCTCAAATAATATTTATACAAATTTTTCAAAAATTCTACCTTAAATCCATACACCTCCAACTAATGAAGCGTCGTCCAACGAATGATCATTCCAGACCGATTTTATTTCACAATATTTTCGAATTATCATTTTTGACATTCTTTCATCATCCACATGTAAAAAAAAAACAAAATTATATGTATTTTTCGTTTCATCTTTTTCCTTTTTTTTTGTTCGCTCGTGCGTTCCGTCTCGTTTTTCTTCTTCTAAATGTACTTCTTCTATTTTTTTATCGTCGTCGATACGTGCCGAGGTTTTGTAAATTTCGAGCGTGTCCTGCCGTTCCTTTTTTTCGTCTCAGATCTGACCTTTCGGGCGAAGAATTGTCCGCTTGGGAATTAACGAAAAAAAGCATAAAAGAAAAAGAGAAGAGACGAAGTCGGTTGAGGAGGGGGGAGAGGGTTGAGAGCCGGGAGGTCATTTATCTCGCTTCGAAAAAAGGATCGCTCGTGATATTCGATTCCATTCGCGCATCCGCGAATAAGAGAGCTGTGAATATCTATGCCAAGGCTTTTTTGAGCAACGAGCTCTCCGCTGGATTCGCAGAAGCCTGTTTTGTTGTTGAATCGTTTCGCTCGGACACGTGCGCTCCGTGCGCCCCAGATGCACTCTCATGTATATTATTATTTTTCCTTCTTTTTTTTTGTTCAATTTACGCATTTCCACAAACAAAAATTTGTCCCGTTGCTCTTCGAACGAGCCTTAAATAATTTTTTTACAATTAATTTTATCTCAAAATTATATATATATATATGTTTATTGCGGATCTTTATTGGAAGAAGTGAATAAAAGTTCATTCTTCGAATCGTGAAGTTCATAAAAATAAAAAATAAAATAGAATAAATTAAATTAAAAAAAAAAATTTTTTTAAAAATTTAATGAAAATGAGTTTTGTAGTCGTGCGAAAAAGAGGAAGTTGAGGATCGAATACATATTTCGACAAATTTTTTTGATACACTGAAATTCGATACACCGGAATAAGTCAAGCTGATAAATCTTTAACTAAATTGAATATTTAAAAAATGTATTCTGTTGCAATATAGATAAAAAATGGATTTAGTAAAAGAGCAAGTATCTTAATGAATATTAAATTTTAATTCCATTAAAAATGCAATTGCTTAAAAAACTTGTAGAAGTATTTGCTTAACATTGCTTTTACTATATTTAATTAATCAAAATGAATTACCACTAGATTAACTAAATTGAATATTTAAAAAATGTATTCTATTGCAATGGATAAAAAATTGAACTTAGTAAGAGAGCAAGTATCTTAAGATAGTACAATCGCAAAGCCGTGTTGAGACAGATTTTCTTAAAAGTTTGCACAGTTAAAAGTCTTAAGTCTAAAGTCTAAAGTCTTAAATGTCATATAAAAACATGTGTCAAATTTTACAAAGCTTCACCATCTATAAATCGAAGTATTATACATTGAAAGTCGTTGCTATTTCGAATCTTCCAGATCTGTGTAATTTTTTAATTAATTTTGACCCAAGAAATTTGAAGTGATGATTTTACATTTAGTTTACACATAAGGATAAACTTTTGAATTTACTGTCTCAGTTGTACTACCTTCATGCGAATTAAGTTTTAATTCCATTAAAAATGCAACTGCTTAAGGGGTTTCGATAGCCTTGGCGAAAATAAATGAAAACAAATGAAGTTTTACATGTTAAAAGTATAGGGAATCGAAATTCATTAAGAACACGATGA
>JAPYYW010002560.1:0-19563 GCA_030522545.1 Cremastinae sp. A BG-2022a
AAATATTCCTAAAAATACCTGTAGATTGTACTTTTTCATTTTTTCTTATTAAAAAAAAGAAAATAAATGACGCAAGTTGATGATCATTGAAATTGATTTTAAAATATATATTTTGTTGGGAATTTCTTTTTTTTAATTCAGTTCGGTGAGAGTGCTAGAGGTTTGTTGCATTTATAAGTTCCTCGAACCTTTTCAAATGTTTTTTTTTCTTCTGTTTTCATCTTTTTTTCGATACGTATTTGGAAAGTCAATATCATAAAAATATTACAAAAAACATCTTTAGACTGTACTCTTCGATTTTTTTTAATTTGAGAAAGAAAATCAAATACGGAGGTTAGTAATTTAAATTGATCAAACGAAAATATTTCATTGAGAATTTATTTTTCTGAAAAAATTCAGTTCAGTGAATGGAAAAAATCTGCTACGGCAAGCCTGAACAAACAGACGGCGTCCTTCGCCGACGCTATTCAACAGTTGGTGATTTCTGACCAAGAAAAAAAGGCTAATGTCACTTCAACGAAAAGAAAAAGAATTTAAAAAAAAGAAAAACTACAATGTATTGTGCAAGCGAGATTCGACTGATGCAATTCGCGAACGGATTACGCGATATGCGATTTCTAAATTACGAGGACGAGCTTTTTTTCCTTCCAAGTATCAACACTAATATTTTTCTGTTGTTCATTTCTCCAATCTCTTTTCGGCCATGGTCTTCTTTTCCTACGAATGGTTCAAGATGATTGAATGCAATGATTTTTCAAGAAATTATTATCAAAATATTTAATTTGATGTTTTTATTTGAAAAAAAAGTTTAATAGTGATAAGAATCTCTTTAATGATGAATTACATTAGCTAGTAATTTAACAATAGATTCCAAGTAGCTAGATTTTTTATCTGTTGTTTATAAATGTATATTGTTGAGCCAAATTAAAAAATAATTCGATAAATAGTTTTAGAGCCATTTATTTTCCCTGAAATAGGCAAGAAATGGTAATAAAAGTTAAAATTTGAAAAACGTTTCACTAAATGTATTCATATAATTTATTGATTAAATAGTACCAACGATGTCAAAATTCTTTTAAAAGTGTGGTTAAACTATCACAGCAAACAGTACAAAATTGACAATTTAATAAAAATATAGGTCTATAAGCATTTTACCAAATAATAACGAAAAAATTAACTCGATGAAAAAAAAATGTTGACCATCACACTGTATATACCTTGTGATGAAATAGCATATAATCGACAAACTTGTAGAAAATTTATTTTCAAGTTTATACAAGATATTGAGTCTAAATGTCACCAATTTACAATGAAAAGCTCACAATTGTCAAAAAGTGAATCTCCAGTTCACCCTCGAGTGTTTCCTCAACTCTCAATTTTGACAATTTCCCACATATTTCATTCCATCTATTAACTCTTGATTTCGATTGATTCCACTCGACATATTTTTTTTTTCTACAACTTTGGCTTGGCGTCACGTTTTTCGACAAGCCTGTACCGTCGTGCGTTCGACTTCGTTGTCCTCTTGCACTCGGATCGAGACGTTTTCTTGACTCGTTACACACTTTATTGAATTACATTCGATTATGAGATGGAGACGAGATTGCTGCCTTTCAAGCATTCGACACTCGTTACGATCGCGAAGAAAATCGCCCCTGATACGAAAAATAAATAATTTTTACGCGTGTGCTTCAAAATTGTCAAAGTCTCAATTTTTCTACGTACACAAAAAAAACGAGTTTTTATTCGAATCTTTTCCATATCTGTTTCTCGTTGGAACTTTTTTTTCTACGATCCTTCGCGGAAGGAGGTAAAATGACGTGACGGAATTTCGAAGGAAATGAACGCGCGAAGAAGAAATGAATTTCCGCGATTGGCAGTATCAAATTTCCTGGTGAACGTTTCGTGACGAATCCTTCGCAATTCCGTTCTCTCGTCAACATTATTGCCGTGCCGAGGCCGTTTCTTATTCGCGAATCCGAACAAAAACCTTTTCTTCCTCGATCTCGTTTTCTCGACGAAGCAAAAACTTATATACATTATCGCTCTCCTCAAGATCTTCCAATCGATTTGTTGAGTCCGATTTTCTCTCTTCGAAAGAAAGACATGCAATAATTATAGGATAACTGGACCAATCGATGGCCACTTAACTTATTTCTCATGTTATTTTATTTTGAAAATACTATAATGATGCACAGACAAATTTTATTACAATACGTCATAGACACGTAAAAATGTATGGTAGATAAAAAAAAATTATAAAGAGAAATGAAATATTTAATGCTTAATAAAATGAGTAATAAGGAAAATAGGAAAAACCGAATACGGATACATCCAGTTTATGTATAAATATTGTATTCAATAGATGGAGGACTTTACTACTCAATACAAGGAAAAACTATAATAATTGTATAGAGTTTTACTCGAAAATTAAAAAAATAAATAAATATTTGTATTTTTGATGCATAAATCAATTTAAAAGATAGTACGTAGGATAAAAATTAATATTAAATTGATAAAAGTACAAAATTCTATTAATTTGAAACAGATATCTATATAATATAAATATTTTGGATACAAAATTTGGCCTTACTATTTTCATGATGATTTTTTTGTATTTATTTATTAAAAAAAATATTTGTAGATCTATGTTAGAGTGTTCATCTATTCGTCGAATTGCCTGACTTTCAAAAGTCTCACATTAAAAAACAAAATTAACATTTTGGAAATTCGATGAAATATGTTTAGTTGAAGTATACATAATTAAGGTTTTGATGAATATAATTATTGTAATTAAAGAAAATTATTTTGATTTTAAAAAATTATCGAAATAAGCATAAAATGAATTTCGAAAGTGTAGTTTGGTCTCCGACTGAAGAGTCAGAGACCAGATAAACTTGTTTGCTCTCATGACAATCGCGAGGGTCAATCTGTATTGTGCCGTGATTTATTTTTATTTTTCTTCACAGTCGATTCATGGTCAGGGTCGCAGTTCTACAAAATGAGATCACAGCTGATGAGGAAGATATTTAATAACTTAAAACAAACGTTTGTTTCAATTCATTTTTCAAATAGAGGATAAATTGAGATATTCATTTAAATATAAATACACGTTTTCATATATCATTATTTAAATAGCCTGAAGCTTTTCATAAGCAACTGTAGTAATGTTCCCTTTTAGAATATAAGTATATGTAAATAAAACAAGTTTATTACAATCTTATTGAAAATATTATTAAAATCATAAAATAAACACAATTATGCTATTTTATTTAATTTTTCTTGCACTGAAAGTATCACTTTTTTTTAAAGCGTGTATTAAATTGTAAACGTCTTTTACTATAATGTTTTTTTCTACAATACTATACGTCAGATTACAATTACTACAGATAATAAGATGTATACAAATTCGAAAAGGATTAACTAAATTTTTTCATTTTTAATCGTTCAAACAATACTAAATGTCAATATAGTTTAAAAAGTGTGCTTGATCTGTTGATATTACAGCTAATAGAAAAAAATGTAAAGTCTAAAAATTTTACCAATTTATCATGAAAAACTCACTTTTGTCAGAGACAGTATCTACACAGATGCTCCTTAAAGTAGTTCTATGGGTACGGTCAAATCAAAACTTTTTATATCAATGTATCTCCATACCATGTGGTTTTTGAGCTTAAGTCAATTAAGAAAAGTTGTAAATTGTTTCAAGAGCAACATTTTCAAAATTCAAGGTTATATATGAAATTTACGTACGTATGAAAATTTAAAAAATCATAATTTTAGGTTTTTTTTAAACCTTAAGCAAGCTTCTCCGAAGTACAATAAAGAGCTGTGCAAAATTTTAAGAAGGTTCACTATCTAGATTTCAAGATATTTAAGATTGAAAATGGCAATACTTAACACGGGCTCTTATGGGAGAGCACTGAAAATAGGGATTTTTAACAATAAATATCTCAATTTCAACGAGGTGAAACCTCTTAAAATTTGGTACGCATGTGCGTAACATATAAAAAAATGACTGTGCCAATTTTCAACAATTTCCTAAATAATATCTAAAACTATAAAACTACCTTAATAAGAGCCGGTCAGATGATAAATCTCGACAGCAAACTCGCGAGGCTTCCGCACTGAGCAATTCGGTGCACGAATAGTCGTCGAAGGCAAACGTATCGATAGAATTCTTTTTACCTTTTACCCCAAGTGGATTGAAGCTTCGTTGAGTTTGCACTCAAACCGCTTCTCACTGATCCCCTGTTTTCCTTCGGGTTCTGTTTTTTATCCTCTTTTTACCAGCCCTCTGTTTCTCTACGCGAAATTAATGTCTTGACGAAACGAACAAGCCTTCCTCTCGCATCATTATCCTCAAGCTTTTCGTGCAAAAAATATAGATTCGAAGAAAACTCGATACTATTTGAAACACAAGTGCAATTATTTAATTTTTTTTATTATTATTTGTTTTCGTGCAATTTTCATGTTATTACATTTTTATTTTTATTTTTTATTTCAAGTCGTAAAATATGTTTCATTTTGTACCGAGAGAGCTTGTAAATTGTTTCCCATCGGGAGACAACGGATAACAAAGAACGTCGTCTTCGAAGCGATTAGAAGATTGGAAGCGTTCCTCCGCGGTCTCTCTGATCGCGATGATTACGCTTTCTCTTTTTCTTATAGATGTTTTTGTATTCGATATGCCCAAGGACGGACTCTTCGATGAATCGGCATGCTCCGCTTTCATCGACTTCCTCTTCTTTCCACCCTCGGTCTTATTGTTCTTTTTTTCTATGAGATAATAACCGTGCAACAATCTTTTTTATTGCCTGCCACGGACCTTGCGCTCGCGCGATTAAAGGTAGTTTCAACGAAAAATCCTTCTCTTAGAATATCGTTAAAAATTAGCATAAACCCTCTTTGACATCATTTGTAAATGTGCATTTGATTTTAAAAGATTTCAGTGTATAAAATTTTAAATATAAAAAGATATTTTGTATACAATTATTATACGTCAATTTCTTTATATGTAATATTACAACGAATTTTGGAATGGTAAACATATTTTATAGGTTTGAAATAAAATAAAATATTTCTGTAAAAGTTAGTCAATGATTTCTACGTCATTAATTGGCGTTAACATTTTTTAGGGGTAACACGTATTCTTAAAAAAATTAAAATTTAATAATTTTCAATATTTTGTGATATTTTTTTATTCGGTTAAAAAAGAATATTTATATGGAGCAATATATGATCTTAAGTAATTGGCGTTGAAAAAATAAAATTCCAG
Source organism: Cremastinae sp. A BG-2022a (assembly GCA_030522545.1). Classification (NCBI taxonomy): domain Eukaryota; kingdom Metazoa; phylum Arthropoda; class Insecta; order Hymenoptera; family Ichneumonidae; species Cremastinae sp. A BG-2022a. The sequence goes on from JAPYYW010002560.1 coordinate 5,279, forward strand.
TGGCTTTTCTTATTTCTTTGAATCGAAATGGAAGAGACTAGATATCGTAGTGTCCAAAAAATTCATTTACGAATAATATTATGTTTGTTTGAATGCAGGCACTCTGGCGTTCGTCAACTGTTGGGACGTGAAATGGGCAACGAGAGTTCAGGACGTTTTTACTTACGCGAAACTTCTGGCCCTGTGCATAATCATCGCCACTGGAGCCTATCAATTCTTTACAGGTGAGAAGATAATCATCAATTCCTCCATCTTTCATTGAATAAATTTGAAAAAAAATGTGAAAAATGTTTCGAATAATTTTACTCATTATACGAACTGGAATTACATATTTTTAAATATTTATCTTTTCTACTTCATCTTTTTAAAAAATCTTTTTATCTTTTCAAACATCTTTTTATCTTTTTTTAAATTCTTTATACCTCTTATCATTTAAATAAAATTTTTCATAATTTTTGTAGCTTCTAAAATCATAAAAAATATGTATGTAGTTAGATTGTGGGGTCGTGACAATAAATTATCTCCCTGGTAAACTATTCTGATAATTTTTGTACGCGAATCGAGATGAAGGCTGATTAATCCAGACGTGAAAAGATCTAGAATGCTGTATGGTGCAGGCACGTGTGTGCACTTCCCTCTGAAACTGCGTTAAACCCTTGACAGTAAATAGAGCGAGAGTTAACTAAGGTGTGCAGACACACCGAAAGGATATTTCATGCTCGAGAGGAAGTTTCCTGTTCTCGAAACAAGAGTCCTTGATTCTCGAGATTCTTGTAATTGCCTTTCTACCTCCCACGACTTCTCACTTGATAAAATATATACCGACTTGAAAAACTGCGCATTTGCTACGCATTACAATCGGTTAACTTCGTTTTCAGTTTATTTTATTTAATTCAGTTTATTTTTGTTAACATAATTTTTTTAATGTTACGCTTTTGTCTTCATACCATGATATTCTCAATTGAAAAAAATATATGAATATCCGTAAAAATGGATTTCTATTTAAAAAATAAATTTTGCAAATGAAAATTAATTAATTGTTTATTAAAATGTATTCTTCACATAAAAAATTAAATCTATCAGAATGAAATTTCACAGAAAAGCCCAACATTAAACAAAAATTATTTTACATTTTTCAACTGCCTTTTTACAAAAAAAAATCAGCGTGCATCTTTTTATACTTCCGACGATATTCTTTTCTTGAAGAGATTTGAATTCATGAAGGTACGTGCTCATGATTTAATACCGAATAAAAAAGAAAAGAAATATATTTGAAGTCTTAAAAAAAAAAATTCAGTCAATAAAGTCAAAGAATAGTTTTTAAAATGTTCTTTAGAAGCTATTTATGACAAAGGGCGGAAAATGTGTGACCGGAAGTTTAGAACGTCTTGATACCGGCCGCATCTAAACGCCCGCACGACTTTTCTCATGCTCACGAATTAATAAGACACGCTCTGGGTTCGGAGTCTCGATTAGCGTGTCGTGTAAGTGTATTTATATCACTTGTACAATTCTACGTGTATATTTGATGAATGGCACTTGCCCGTACATACAAAAGTGTACGAGTTGCGTCGATTCTCCTGTTCTTTTCACTGGCTCGTCCTGTTACCGGACGAGACAATTTGGCCAATCAAAAAGCCGAACTAAATACGTACCCGAGAGTAGAACAAGCAACCGGCTTGACAGAACTCGCGTCTAATAAAGAACATATCGCTTAAATTGGACCATTCAGAGATAAAACGAATCAATTCCTTCGCTTTTCCTTTCTCACGTACACCTCCACGATCCTTTCTTTTCGATCCATGTATCCATATATTGAGAGTTTAATTTGTTCCTTTCAGTGTTTTTTTAATTTTTCTATATACTCGAGGTATAGCTTACGTTTGAAGTGTCCTTCGTTAGAGATTCTTGAAAATTTACAGAAAAATTCTTTAAGAATGAATTGAAGTGATTTGAAACAAAAATTATGAAGAAAATAAATAAATAAATTATTTATAATAATTAAATGAAATAAATACATTAATAAAAGACTTATTTTTTAAATCTTCGTACGACCTTTGGAACAGAGGAAAATACGTATGATGTTGATTTTTTTAACGACGATTTATTAAACGGTACATCCATGTGGTATAATAATTTTATTAAAATTTCATTCAAAAAATTACATAATTTTCAAACAATTTAACTTTCTTCAATTGTTGTGTACCGTTTTTAGGACATACCGAGCATTTCACGTTTGACGGAACGAAGACGGAAGTAACTAGTATCGCGCTGAGTTTTTACTCGGGCTTGTTCGCTTACAACGGTTGGAATTATTTGAATTTCATAATCGAGGAGTTGAAGGACCCGGTCAAAAATTTGCCCAAAGCCATCGGAATCTCCTGCGCTCTTGTCACTGTAATTTACGTTTTGACGAACATGGCATTCTACACTACACTCAGCCCGATCGAAGTTCTCGGCAGCGGAGCAGTCGCTGTGGTAAGATTTTTCAAAATCAGTTATATCAAAATGTATCATTTATTCATATTGCTTAAATTAAAATTCTGAAAGAAACCACTGAATAAAATTCGAGGTATTTACCGACGATAATCATCATTTTTTGCTTTTTCTCATCAAAACACATCTCAAAAATGACTAATTTAATTAAGTTCGTAAATAATTATCAAAGTCTAAAAATGTAAAAATTCTATAAGGAAACCTTTCTAAGGAGATAAATAAATCTGAAAATTATAAATTTACACGGTGATTTCGCTTTATATTTGGAACACGAATATTTGCTAATGAAATATATGAATTTTTGCAAATATAATTAATTATATCAACAACAAATATTGAGTCCCCAAACTTATGAATTAATTTATCGAGTCAACCGACTATGATTAACTTTTTTTGTGTTCATTAAAGTAGTGTACAATTTTTGCAAGAGTAAATTAATTAAGAAGGTTGTTCTAAAAAGCACGAATAAGAGTCAACCTCGTGTAGAATACATAAATGAAATAAAGTTTTCTTGAAATTTAGGTCTATCCATAAATTTATTTTTCAAACAATACTCGTATTGAGTTGCTTAGAAATTAAAGTATCTTAAATCTTGACATTTAGCAAACACAGTGTATTTTTATACACTAATCAAAGAAACTTTGTTTAGTATTTGCAGAAAATGTTGAAAATTCTTTTTTTTATTTTTAAAATTACGTAGAAAGTACGTGACTTGGAATGAATTCGAATTTATATGTTGTCTTGAATAAATCCATAACAATATATTTTATAATATAAGCTCAAACTAGCGATGAACCATGTCGTATGAGAAGAAAAAAATAATCTGGAGAAAAGTGTTGAGCTTGACTATACCGATAGAACCAGCTTAATCTCGATGAAATGAAATTTATTCCGTCTTGAATTCCCATCAAACGAGTCTAGGACCGCTTTTTATATTTTTTTCTCTTTCGTTCAGACTTATGCTGAGCAATTATTCGGCGTCATGGCTTGGACGATACCAGTATTCGTGGCCCTGTCGACCTTTGGCGCGGTCAATGGCATTCTACTGACCTCCTCTCGTCTTTTTTACGCCGGAGCTTGCGAGGGCCAGATGCCCGAAATCCTGACGATGATCCAGGTATCGAGGTTAACGCCCACACCGGCGGTCATCTGCATGGTAAGTTTTTTCATCGTTTATACCTTTTTTGTAAACATCTTTTACGTTTTTTTTTCTCTTCAACATTCTTTATCCTGCTGTAGGGGGAACATTCCAAAATTCAATCAAGATTCTAAAATTCAATCATCCTTTCAGGCACTCTTGTCGATGTTGTACTTGACGTCTTCGGACATCGTCGCCTTGATAAATTACGTTGGCTTCGTCACGTGGGTAAGTACATTTAATGAAAGTAACTTTGAAAATTCATTTTGTCGATGATACCAAATTCATTTCGTTGATGATATCGATGAATAATTTTATCTTTTATTTCAAACAAAATTCAATACTTTGACATATTTATTGAACTCATAAAATACAAGAAGTTTATTTTACTATGCATACTAGCTTTTTGCAGGTTTATTATACGAATTCAAAATTGAATTTTGAATTTTTTTTTGTCTTTTTATATTTTGTTACATTTTAGTTTTACGCGTTTATACTATTTTTCAAAATCATATTAAAAAAGTTAATTCTCGAATCATGCAGGAGAAATTTTTGAAAGAATAATTTCCCGTTTTATGCGATCATTATACACACATTCGTTTAGTATCATTGTAATTATAATTGTCATTTTTCATAGTGATATCTTCCATACTTTTGTATCAGTATAAAATGAAATAAAAGATATTTTTGAAGTGCACAATGAAGAAGAAAATTGCGTTAAAATTTTCGACTGATCATTTTTAATGAATTAATTACAGTTGAGCATCGGAGTGTCAGTTCTTTGCTTGCCGTGGCTGAGGTGGGTACAGCCCAATCTCCCGAGGCCTATAAAAGTGAATCTGGCTTTTCCGATCGTGTACATACTTGGCACGCTATTCGTGACGATCGTACCGATGTACGCTAGTCCAAGGGAAACCGGTAAGCTTGAAAATTCATTTGAAATAATAAATGTCAATTCCATTATTTTGTAAAGAATTTTTAAAAATTATTTTTTTTTTACATTTTTTTGTACAAAACAATTTAATTTTGATGTCTTTGACAGGATATGGTATGTTGATGATTTTGTCCTCGGTACCGGTCTACTTCGGATTCATAGCTTGGAGAAACAAGCCAAAATTCTTCCAGAAAGGAGTTGGTGAGTTGTTTTTTTTTTTAGAAGTTTACTGTTCAACACATTCATAACTTTCTACATAAATGATTTTAAAATTGGTTTAATTAATAAAAAGTCTTTATTTAAAGTGGCATCCACAAATATTTTTAAAAATATACTCGATTGATAAAAAATACATTTTAATTTGTAAATGAATGAAATTTTGTTTCAATCATTATTCTTTTCATTCGTTATTTTGTTCAATTTTGTTATTTCTACAGGCGCCATCACCGTATTTCTTCAGAAGACCATGGTGGTAGTTGGACCAAAGAAAGAATAAGGTTTTCATGCACACTTGTACATTATTTATACTCTCTTCATTATTCACGCATGCTATTTACTATAAAAAATCATCAAATCATGCCCTTTCGTATTTACCAATGCCAATTTTAATTGTGTTCACTAACTAATTTTCATATCGTTGGAACAAATTTGTTTGATCCTTGTCACTTTTATGATTATTTGAAATCACGTTTGTGCCTTTTATTTTGCATGATTAATCACGAATAACAACAACGGCACCAACAGCACACAATTATGAACAGAGCACAAATCCAATGCCCATCAAAAGTAAATTTGAAAATTGATAAATATATGCTCCTGCTAGAGTTTGACGTGAGAATTCATCAATACGTATAGCTAAGTTTTTTGTAATAAAATTAAGTCATCGCGATGTATATTACTATATAAATTATGATGTAATATCCGATGAAGAAATATTGACATGACTGTTAAAAAATGGTAAGAGGGAAAATGTAATGTTTCAGTAAACACCACAAAGTTCCTGCAGAAGATAATCTTGGTCGTCGGAAAGGCGAAACCAGCTCAGGTTTAAGAGAGGCCTATTTCGTGGGTGGGGCATTTTGGAAGTTCGGGAAACGCGGATTTCGAGAGACCAGCGAAAATTGACCGTTTGAGATTCTCATACTCGTACAAGAAGAATAAGCGAAGTCTGAGCAAAAAATAGAGTGAGAAAATAAATGAAAAAAAAAGTATAAGTATATACATATTTGCAGGATAAAACGTCCCAAAAGCAAGAGACAGCCATATTGATTTGGGACGCGATCAAAGAGGTTGAAAAAATCAATGGTCGGCTTTGCGTGACACAAGAACGTCCGTAATTATTTTTAAAAAGTTGCACCGTGTATCTTTGAATCGAAGGAAAAGCTACTCTAAAAATAATCGTACAATAATTTTTGCTCGATGGCCGATCGTTCGATCTTAGTAGTACACGTCAAACGTTTTTTTAATGAATTTTACTTGGGGGGGGAAGCTCAGCGTAATTTTTTAGGAAACACGCAGAATTTTTCGAAAATTTAGTTTCAAAATGTCCTCGAGATGTCGGTTAATTTGTAATTAAGATTAATTTTTTATCGAGGTTTTATTTAGAATACTAAAATCAGAAACGACTGTTTTTGTAAAGCTTCCGGCTGCAAGGGGTATCAGTGGTTTACGATATGTCCGACCCGAGGCTACAAAAGTTGATGCAATATCGAAGTTTAAACCGACAAAAACGCAAATTACTATTTACAAATGGAACAAACTGCCAAGATACATATTTAGTTTAGATGAATTTCTAAGAGCGAATGTAGTCATGAGGCGATAGTGAATTTTTTCACTTTTATTCGACATTCCATGTTTTCGATACTTTATCATTTTTTATTACGTGATACACCTGAAGTCGAATCAACGAAGAAAAACTTATTTGCATCTTCAATTGCTCATCCGCCATCGCGTATAGAAATCTTTGATTTTTAGCCGTCACTGAAAACGTCTCGTGGGAAACAAAAAGAAAAAATAACAACTTCTAGCTCTCGTACTTTTTTAAAGAAGCTCTCAGCGAAATTCGACTCTCAGATTTCTAAAGAAAGCGAAAAAAATCGATAAAGAAAATCATAATGAAAAAAATCGCTGAAGCTTTTTAAGGTATTGCTAACGCGATTGTACGATGAAAATTGTTTTCTATAGAATTTCTTGAAAATATTCATGGATGTTCCTCAATATGGCACTCAAGTGTAAAATTTTGGAAAGCCTCTACGTCCAGAAATCGAAATAATTGTTGGTGAAAATTCGAACTTTTCGTAACATTGTGTAAGAACTCGTGTTAAAAATTGAAATTTTCAGCATCAAATATTCTCATTACCAAAAGGCAACGCTTTCTAAAATTTAGCACCAATATTTATACAATGTCAAAGAAGGTTTATCCAGTATATGAAAAAATTTATAGAAAAGAATTTCAAATGATGATTTTACCTTTAATTTACGCAGTAAAAAAACTTTTGAGAAGTCGATGGTAGAAATATCTTGAAGAGAACGAAGTTGCACATATCCAAATAGAGTCCCTCGCAGGGTAAAATTGGGACTCAGCAGGGTATAATATACGTATATTCATGAAACGGGATCTCGAAAGGCGCGATATACGCGGTATATGTATAATATACTCCGATGAGAGCCATCCCCAGGCCCAAAAATAATTGTCACCTCGATTGTCTCTAATCCGAATATCAGACGAACACGATCCTTTTTTACAATATTATTTAAGATATGTATTTATAAATATACACTAAATCGTAGTTATTGCCTCGAGAATGAAAAAAGAAAAGGGAGAGAAAATCTTCGAAATATTTCTTCAACCATTTTTTTGGGGAAGAGTATATATCAGAGAAGAGTCAAAAATAATCAACAACTTACGTGACAATAAATTCATTGACTGAGTACACTCGATGAAAATAAGGAGCAATTTTTACATTCCTCTCAGTGAATTTTGTATTATTATTACTATTATTGCCATTATTATTATTATAATTATTGCTATCGTAATTGTATCGTGTTATCACGTTTCGAAAAAAAACCTTGGATGTACTTGAGAGAGGAGAATGAAAAAAAAAATTTGGATAACTGCTCTGCTAGCAATACAGTCGATCATCGAGCAACTTCCAAATTTGGCGTGCGAAGGGAACGAAGATTCCAGGCGAGCGAAACCGGTAGCTTAGGATCTGAATGAATGATGATGAAAATATTATGAAATAAAGTTTTAAAAAAATGGAACAGATACAATAATAAATGAAAAAAAATGAATATATTGAGAAGCGAACTGTGACAATATACTTTCGTGTATTATATATGTACATATATACATATATATATATATATATTGTAATTGTGGCTGAAAAATGTATGACCCGATGTACACTACCTCATTGCGATTCCTGGGCTGCCTTTTCTGTTTTTTTTTCTATGATATGTTCCATGGAGTTTCTACCATTGGTTGAAAATCCTCCGTATATCTTCGAAAAATACAACATTGAGAAAAAAAAATTCTTTTTTTTTACTTTTCTTAGATCCGATATAATTTTAGTTTTTTTTTCATGCTCAGCTCGTCATACTGCAAGCAGCCTAAATGTTGATCATTGTAAATGAATTGAAAAATTAAATATATAATATATATACAGACTGGTTGAAAACATATTTCGAATCGTGCTTTCGATTTGATTTGGTTGAAGAATATTTTTTTTTGTTTCGTTCGAAATACGAATATTTTCACGAGGTAAGTAAATATTAAGATCAGCGTACGTTACACGTTACATATTATATATTTTTTATTTTTTATTTTCCCAAGGGATTCATACACTGTGAAAATCGTGAAAAAAAAAGATATTTGGCTTAATCGACGAGGCATAAGAGTTGTGAGTAAAAAAAAGCATGGATCTCTTCGTGAGAAAAAGTATACTCAGTTTCGAAAGTTATTTATCGAACATTCACTTTATTTTTACGAGTAAAGAAAGGATGTAGAAAAATGATATTTGTTGTTCTCTGCGCGTGAAAAGATCCATAGAGATCAGATTCGAGGCGAACGAACAGACACGACGAATGGAATATTTTTGGGCGAAACTTTGGCGACATATCGATTACAAATTGTTTTTTTTTTATCGGTGCAATATTTTTTGCCATGTGGATACATTTTTTCTGTGCGAGTACAATTCCCTTGAATAGTCTGAATTTTGTTTCGTTTCGTTCTCATTGCCGAGAGAACAAAATGACGGAAATACCAAGAGAGAAAGGGGGACGAGAGAGATCAGTTGCAAAATTTTCGGACGATCATCAGCAGGTCAGTGAGCAAATAATTTATCGCTTCGATCAAACTAATAATTGATACGGAAAAGTCGTACAATTATTTTTTCGCCGAATCTACACTCCGCGTTTATACCTTTTAGCTTTGCAAACGAAGTTTTTCTCCAAATAATGAGCATAGGCCATGAACGTTGAGGTTGCCGATTGTTATTATTATTACGTTTATATACACTTCTAGTTGATATAATAATCGTAGGCCTTTTTTCACGATTTTTATACGTGTTGATACAAAATCGGCCCTCTAGATTTTCGATAAAATTATCTCATGAAAAAAGTAATTCTGTTAAACAAGAGTGAAGATTTTTTACTCATTTAGTATCTCATCAAATTGAACATCAAAACCGATTTATTGTCCGAGAGACAATACGATTATTTTTTTTCTTCTTGCGTGGATGAAATATATTTAATTTGACTGTTAAAATAAATTTCCTCGGATATCAAAGAATTTTTAAATTCCAAGTAAACGATTCAGAAAATTATGAAGTCATATTTTTCTAGGTCAATTCCTATGCAGAAAAAATAATTGCGTACAAAATTACTTTAAATGGAATATAAAAGAAAAATTTGAAACCAAGGGTACAGTTCGAGATCGATGTATTAAAAAAAAAATTATTTTCAACATTCGACTTTAAAGACGATTTAATACTTCATATGAATTCTCGGTTACTTTATATAATATATAATAATTATATATAATATAATATGTACAGAGAATAAATGTTTACGTATCGAGGCAATACGTAACTAAATATTACAACGTTACCTGCATTATTTTTTGCCTATTTTTCGTCAATTCCAAAAAAAAAACATGGACGGCACGATGCCAGATTTATTGTAAACTCTCGTTCCTCTCCCCCTTTCTCTCTCATCTTTTACACTTGTTTTTTTTTTCAATTTTCCCTATTACTAATTCACTTTATATTTACTTGTTTATTTATATTTATGTATATTGTATATATAAATAAGAATACGTACTTTACACCTAAATTGTTTTACAATCGACGACATTGTCCTTAATCTCTAAAAATGATAATTTCTACAGAACCAGTCACACGTGTACGCGGGAGACGAAAAAAAAATAAAAATACGAAGGGACGAGAGGACTAGTTTTTCCCAAAGAGGGAAAAACTCGTCAGAACGGAACGTGGCCACAATTTTTCTCACGATCCGTAAACAGAATTTTTTTAATTAAAAAATTGCACTGGATGAATAAATTTTTTACTGATCGCTCGGGGAATGATCCTTTGAAGAAAATCAAGTTTTTAAAAAAATATTTCGTACGCCAGATTTTTAGATTGGGTGAAATGTTGTTATTGCACATTTGGCGAGTGTGTCTAATTTTGATGTCCAGCTTAAAAATTTTTATCACTCGATTCTAGAGGATCGACCGTACAAAGAAGGGAATTACGGCTTACGAATAAAAAGCCATATACAGTCGAATTTAATTAATACGCATTTAATCATTAACTATAACATCGTATACAGGCACGAGCCTTTTTCCATTAGTTTTAGACGCACGATGAAGTTTCCGCTCAGTTGGAAAAAAATCGTTCGATCGATTAATGAATGTTTAACCAATAATGTTCGATTTCTTTTTTCATAAACGGTTTATACGAATTTCCCAAGGTTATTTCGAGTGTCGGAGACTCTGAGCATTTTTTTTTCTACTACTCGAAAAAATTCGATAAAATCGCAGCACACGTTTCGAGTACTAAACCAAGCATATAGATTTGAGGGAAAACGGTATGAGGTTCGATCAATTCTAACATACTTACTGGCACGGTTTTTTTTTCTTTCTAAAGTCTTTTCTTTCGCATGACTAAAAACACGTTTTAAAATTACAAGACGAATGCTCCATTTCCCGTTGTTTGAAAAAATAAACAAGATAATTGCAGTCAGCAATCGAGGTTCGACCGTCGATGATGGAATATTTCGTCGCGTTTAAACTCGCATTCTACCTTGAACACATCGCATGTTATTTCTATCGAAAAATAATTGGTGATAGAAATAATTGTGCCTGAATGAAAAAATCCACGTATTTGATTTTTACACACAGTGTAGAAAACGCGAGGCTTGTTTTTCAAGACAACGAGAGATGGATATTCAACGATACAATTCCTCGCAATTATTCACATCTTTCACAATTACAGTCTTGACAGTGATCGTGACAAATCGTTCTCTCTTCTCTTTTCAATCTTGAGTAGCAAAAAAAAGAAAAAAGAAAAAAAAAATTGATAAATGCACAAGAGCTACGGTTTCAGTCGTGTACCTCTTGTTATACAAGGGACTGTTGTCTCGATATAACAACTATGACGATTCATCACCTTTTTTTAGCAGGAGGCGTTTGAGAGACACAAAATATATACGAAGTTTTTTCCACTTTTTGTGATACTTAACATGTACAGGGTTTTGTGCAATTTTTTTTCCAAGTTCGTTGAAGAAAAGGACACGCATACTTTATCCTCACATTTTCGTTCGTCCGAACGATTGTCGACTTGCCGAATGCTTGAATTATCATTAAGAACAATTTTTTTTGCGATAATTCTTGGCTCGGGAACTAATTAATTAATACCCCATTCACATCTTCTCAATCCTGTGCGTGCGAGTATCTGACTATTCACGAATCAGACCTGCATTTCCTCACTTTGAACGTCTTATAACTTTTTTTTTATTTTTCGTAAGACTGTTCAACGTATATATTTGCGTGAATGTATTTGTGTGTGCGAATTTTGGTTTCTCGCATTTTCTTGCGTTTCAAAAACGAACAAAAAGAAAATTCGTTTTGAAATCGATAAAATAAATATTGAGATTCACTTATTCGTTAATGGAATAACTTGCTACGCACTTGTAAATTTACAAATTTATAACAACTATCCTTTTTAAAAAAAAAATGACAAATTTTTAAATGTTCTGATTATACAGCCATGCACACATGCACACACACATACTGTAACACACACACACACACAAATGTATTCGTTCTTATAATTCACGAATTGTGCATAGCTTGTTATCCGATGCGGTCGAGAGATTCTTTCGTATTGACTCCAGAAAATAGAGACATCACGCCAAGAAAATTCGTATAGATACAAATACATACTATTTCTGCGCCAATTTTTCAGGATTTTGATACTCGTCAGCTTGTTTCTTTGCTCCATTCATGCTTCATAAACTGTGAGATTGTTATTTAATTACCTTTCCTTCTCTTTTCAGTTTAAAAATTTTATCGACAAGTCAAGATTAATTCTATCCAAGATTTTGCTCTCTTCATTTCTTTTCCTCAATATTTTCGTGTCTTTCTGTGCGTCGAATAATGTGCTTATGTAATTCAAGTGTCGCATTACGTCGAGTGCATCGTTCACGAGCCCTCCTCAATTATTTTCTCTTGACAAAAGCTCAGATGATTTATGGTAGGATGTGAAAACAAACGTTTTGGGAACAGAGGAAAAATGGGAACGAGCGACACCGACCCGATCTTTTTCCACTATTTTCTATTCGATTTTCTTCTCTCCTATCTATCTTTCTTTTTATCCGTTTGGTGTTTTTTTTTCTTCTTCGTTATTCTTCTTTCACGTCCGAGATCTCATTTTCCACGAGACGCCGAAACAATTCGGCTTCGTCGAGACGCATCGTCGTAACGCTCCGAAATCCGACGAGGATTCTTTTCCATTTTTCTCGTTCGCGATTTCATATGCAGCATCGCGATGTACGTCCCGCCGACGAGGATTTCGCCGGTGTATTCGCATTATCGAAATTCAACCTGGATCAGCTGGCTGGCATCTCGCAATTTTGGCTCTGCGACAATTCCAACAGATGGCACTCCGACAATGGTATTTCACGCGTTCTCGCACTCTGCTTCTTCTAGGATAACACCAATTTCATTATCTACATAAACTTTCATATTCTTCTTGCACAGAAACTCTTCAGTATATTTTATCATATTTTAACATTATCAATAAAATTTTTCAAATGTATTTTAACCTTCTTTGTGTCTAGAGTCTTTTTTAAATCCTTTATCCCTTCCCTTTTGTAACGTATTTAATGAAGAAAAAATGAAATGAAAAAGAAAGAAGAACCTCAAATCCAAATAGTGTTTTGAATGATTTTAAATTATTTTTATGAATGAGATGCCAATGTTCATAATTTTATTTAATTTTCAAACAGTTTTACATACGCTCTGTATGTACTACTATTGAAAACGTTCTACTCCGATTTTGACGACTCGAAAAAATTGACATTGCATCCTGAAACACTATGTTGCCTTGAATTTTTTATTAATTATGAAAATTACGAAAAGGACTCTGGTGCTTACAATGACTGTTAATAATATTTTTGTTTTTATCGTATTCGCTAGCTCTTCGAGTACACGTGAGATTTAGCTCCTTGACTCATTTCCAGTTTCGACTGGTATTTTGAACAGTTTAAAAGAATATAAGATAGTATTTTTTTAATGCGAATTTTTTAATTTTTCATAGCAAATATTGTGTTTGATGCAGAAGCCCGGATCTATTACCAAAATGAATAGTCCAGTAGCATCTAGAAATATTTCCAGGTCATAGTAATAAATAATTAATAAGTGGAGCGTGTTTGAGTGGCTGGGATCTCAGTCAGATGAGACTATGTGCCAGTTATGTTGCAATAGGAAATGGATGTGAGAGCCAAGGGTTTAAGGTAGTTCTATAAACAAAATTGTTTCCTTAGAATTTTGTTAAAGACGTGCAAAAACCTTCTTTGATACAATGTGCAATTTTATATTAAATTTTAAGAGGTTTCACTACGTAAACTCCAAATATTTATTGTCAAAAATCACTATTTTCTGCAGTCTTCCATAAGGTAGGAGTCGTGTGACAGTCTATTCAAAAGTTTGGCTGTACGTGCTAACTAAATGTAAAATATTCACTTGAATTTTTTTTGCTCTTTCCCATAAGAGCACGTGTCAAATATTGCGATCTTCAACTGTAAATATCTTGACTTCTAAGAAATAGAACTTCTTTAAATTTTTGGTACAGCTTTTTATAGTACACCAAAGAAGCTTCAATTAGTTTAAAAAAAAATCCTAAAAATTTTTTTTTCTAATTTTAATACATACGTATCAAGTACGGGTCACCTTGGATGACCACGAATTTTGAGTATGTTGTTGTTCTTGAATCAATAAGTAACAACTTTTTCTTATAAACTTAAGGTGTAAAACCACATGGTACGGAGTAAAAGTAAAATAAAAGTGTTTTATTTAACTGTCATGGATGTACTACATTAAGGGAGTTGACTCCACAAAAAATCAAAAGTTCGACAACGTTTTTCTCCCATACGAAGTCGTTTGAGAGTAAACATTTATTAAGAAAAGTTGCTGCAAATCGACTGAAGAAAAAC
>JAPYYW010002561.1:0-23221 GCA_030522545.1 Cremastinae sp. A BG-2022a
ATTCCAGACGGTGAAGTCTCATAAAATTCTGCAGAGAGTTTTATATAACATAGAAAAAGTTTTGTTTCATTTTTCAGAAAAATCTATCGTAAAAAAATTATTAATTATTTAAGTATATCTGGTATTCATGACCTTGGATAACCTTGGGCTCAGAGTATGTTGTTCTTCAATAAATTAGCAACAATTTTTCTTAATAAACTTAATCTCGAAAATCACTGTGAACGTCAGAAAAACGTCATCAAAACGGGAGAAACTTTTGGATTTAACTGTCACAGACCAACCACCTTAACATGGGCTCTTATGGGAGATTCGAAAAAGCAACGACTTTCTAGAGTCGTTTCTAGATGGTGAAGCTTTGTAAAATTTGACACATGTTTTCATATGACATTAAAGAAGACATGTGCAAATTTTTAAGAAAATCTATCTCAACACAGTTTTGCGGTTGTACTATACCTTAAGGGGTTTAGATACCGTTAGCGAAAATAAATGAAGTTTTACATGTTAAAAGTATAGGGAATCGAAATTTATAAAAAACACGATGAAAATGAGAAAGAACATTCTTTGCCACTAAACAAATTTATATAAATTCAGAAAAAAAATCGTCTACATTGTTTTCGAGTAATCAATTGTTGAAGTTACATTCTTATACACGGAAAGTATACCTATATTATCTAAAAAATGATATTTCATGGTTCAATTGTTCGGAATATAATTAAACGAAAATCCTAAAAAAAATTCGTGTTTACGCATTTCATATGAAAGAATATCCTCTCCAAATTTGAACGAATTTTTATTATTTCGTTATGTGTATCGATACCCCTTAAAGCTATGTCGTAGGCTTACTAAAAATATATGAAAAATATATGAATTATTGATATTTCGAAAAAAAATTGAAGATCAGCTCATTTTTGTGACTAACCTGCGTGGGCTGGAAAAATATTATTCTTATTAAAGTGATACCGCATTTTCAATAGTCGCTTGGAATACGCGATTGTTTCAAATGTCTTCAATTCTTTATCAATAAGAATATTTGTTCAGCCGTGTCACGTGGTACATCTACGACATTACCTTACAAAAATTAAAGATATTTGAGTCAATTGCGCATTTTCAAAATGGCTAAAAAAAGCTGTTATCATGTTTTTTCGTATATTCGTTGTACGCATACCTTGGAATTATTAAAGTTTACTTGAATATAGAATAATTCAGCACCAATCAACTATACGTAATCGACAATTGCATGTAGTAAAAAAAGCAAATGCACGATTAACAACAGAAAAAAAATACATTTTTTTCTTCACTTACAAAAAGCATATCATATTCGACCAAATATAATTCGTGAAAATATGGAGCGGAATCCCAAATTGTCCCGAGTTAAACTATCTAAACGTATATATATCAACTGCCACATAAGCAGTTGCATTCTGAACAGTTTAGCACCCTATTCTGTATTAACTGTATTCCAAAATACAGTTTATACCTAAAACAATAGATATTTGATTGTACGATACACATAGAATATTTTCCAAAAGTTCTTGAGTATAGTAAATACTTCATTGTCCATTTAAGTCCATTTTTAATGTTCATTTCATTGATTTATGCATATAATCCTGCAAACATGAGCATGTATCTAATTAAACTTATTCACACAAATATTCAGCTCTCCGAATATATGATTTGTCTAGTAAGGCATATAAACATACTTTGAGTACATATACCGTTGAATGAACCAAATATACGCAAACAAGTATCTTATATTTCTTTTTAGTTGCTCAAAGTTGGAAAGTTGATGATGAAATTTTCGATTTATTATATCATAAACGTGTAAACCTACTTAAGAAATTGTTTGGAACATTCGTATAATATAGAAATTAAGATATTGAGAGATGAATATTTTATTGAAAGTGTAGGTATGAAAGAATTTGGTCATCATCAATAGACATTATTGGCATATATCAGTTTAAATAAGTATATAGTATACATATAATTCCTTAAACTGCTTAAATTGAAAATTTTCAGTGATTTTTCTTCAGCGAGGAGGCAAAAATTTACTGACGAGATTCATAAAAATTAATTATACTCGAAATAATAGAGATAATTCCGCGAGTGTGGAGAATTCTCGTTGAATTTATCTGAAATTTCTCTGGGACGAGAGGAGAATAAAATGATGACTTTTTCCTCGATTTGGGGATTCAGAGGAACGATTGTTTGGGTATGTGCGTGCATGGAAAGACAGTGCGGAGCGAGACGCGTGACTCGTTGGATTGTAAATTATTAGCGAAGAGATAGCAGGCGGTTGTGAGCGCGGGCGCGTGTACGGCAAGAGAAATTCATAGTCTGATGACGCAGCGGTAAGCTTTGGTCATGCGATGATCAAAGGTAACAGTAATGGCCCGTGAGAGAGGATAGTCCGCTCGCTCCCGTATACTCTGCTCCTCCTTTCTGCGCTGCTCCTCTCCTCGCCTTTCGACGAACCGCCCGCGCGTTTAACCTCCTGTACATTTCGCCTAATATACTGCCCGCTCGACGTTAAATGCTGACGCGATTTCCCGGCTCAAATGTACGAGAGAAAGCGAGACCGGATTATCCTGCGAGCCTATATTCCTGTGTGTACAAGTCCCGATAAATTATTCCAGACTCCGAGCTCTCTTTACTCTCTCTCTGCTGCTCCGCAGCCTCCGCAGCCTCTCTCGTTACATTTCCCCAAACATATACATATTGTATACAGTACGAAAAGTTTTTTTTTTATCTCCGATGTTATATCAATTTTGAAAATTTTGGAAAAAGCTCATTGTCGACTGAGAAAAAAGTTTGTTTGGATCAACTAAATTTTGTTTGACTCGAAGCAAAGTGGGCGGACACGAGCGGCGAAACGCAAGTTTAGTCGATTCTAAAAAATCAGATTTAGTTGCCGCAAAAAGATATTTTTTTAGCCAAAAATACAAAATAATTTATTACTCAGCTATGTTACGGATTTTCGCCATTTTTGATAGCACAGCATCCTTCCGTTGTCTTGGAAATTGAGAACCTGCGTACCTACCCACCTTCATTTTCTAAAGCGAGCACTCTACCGATTACCCTACTGTGCGATCTGACAATTTTCTACCGAAAATATGATGTTGAAGTTTCACGCTTCATTTCGTTATAATACAAATATTATTTTTTCAATTTTTTTAGCGACCGCAAGTAAAATATATGAATTAATTGGTAATTAATTCATATTTTCACGAAATCCAATTCGTGCATTTTTCAAACAATTTGACTGTTTTTGTTAAAGAGATATTTTGTCAAGTCCAACGGATATACTGAGAAAAAAGTTTGTTTGAATCAACTAAATTTCGTTCGACACAGAGCTGAGCAAAACGGCGGACACGAGCGACGAAACAACGCAAGTTTAGTTGATTCAAGTAAATCGAATTTAATTGCCGCAAAAAGATATTTTTTTAGCCAAAAATACAAAATAATTTATTACTCAGCTATGTTACGGATTTTCGCCATTTTTGATAGCACAGCATCCTTCCATGGTGCCGGAAAAAATATTTCGGTTGTCTTGGAAATTGAACCTGCGTACCTACCAACCTACATTTTCTAAAGCGAGCACCTTACCGATTACCCTACTGTACGGTCTTACAATTTCGTAGCAAAAATATGATCTTGAAGTTTAATGCTTAATTTCGTTATAATACGAATATTATTTTTTTATTTTTTTTTACTAACGCAGGTAAAATATATGAATTAATTAGTAAATATAAAAAGTAATTAATTTATATTTTTAAGAAATCCAATTTGTGAATTCTTCAAACAATTTGAGAGTTTTAAGAGATATTTTGTCAAGTCCAATGGATATCGTTCAAATACGGCATATTTTATCAAGGAATAATTATTAAATTTAATGAAATCCCCATTATACTTTGAAGGAATTAAATGTTCAGTTGAAAGACAGAACTTGAATTATTTGTTTGTATTATTCGACTCAAATTTACATCAAGTTGATCAAATCATGAATTATTTCATTCAAATATTTCATTGAATTCATTCAACAGGCATTTTCTTCGATACCACTAACTTTACTGAACCAAATATTTATTTTATACTAATGTATAGGATATCTACTGAAGAAAATAATTAATTATTTTGACAATCGTAGCATGGAATCAACTAATTACGGGTCAACTAAATATATTTAGTTGATTCAAACAAATTTTTTTCTCAATGCATCAAAGAAGATTAATCTAGTTTTGTAAAAAATTCTGTAGAAAAAAATTTCAACTGATGATTTTACATTTATTTTACATAGAAAAGAATTTTTTTTTAATTTTTAATAATAATTTTTTTCAAAATTATTAATTAATTTCATTGAATGCGACAAATAATTGCATTTGTTAACTGGCAAAAGCAAATTTATACAAAATAATTGTCATAAAAAAAATGTTTATATTTTTTTCGTCATGATTAGTTTGGTCGGAACTTTTAGTTAACAATGTACGCGTGGGCAATGATATACAGAATTTGGCGCTTATACAGTGATCCTGGCAATTCGGACGCGTATGATGATTTGTCCGCGGGAATATCGTGCACGACCCATCACCCCGAATTCCTCAACCGGAGCCCGGGTGACCTCATAAAAATTCTCTTAAAAAACGCCGAGAGTGGCAAACTTTTCTGGTCGGTGTACTTCGTCATAGATTTTTCAAGTCAGCTGAGTGAGGAAAATCAAATTTTTTACATTATTTTACGAAAGAATAATGTTTCGACGGGAGAACGTTTCCCAAATTCGTGCTACAAATTTGATAGAATCTATATTCCCGCGTAAAAACTTTGACCTGTAAAAGAGTTAAACATTTTTTTTATTTTGAAAAGTTCGGATTGAAACGTTAAAAGAAAAGAATTTTTCGTTCGAATTATGCATATTTTTCGTCCTAAATTTGTTCATGATGACAATCACGTCCCATTTAATTTTCTAATGGATCTTCTCCAGCGTTTTCACGCCATTTTTTTACGAGTCCCCAATTTGAGTTTTCGACAGACTCCGCTGCGGGGAGCGAGCGAATCGTGAGAGATTAATCGAGGAAAGGCGTCGCGCGTCGGTAAGAAAGTTGTCTGGAGATAAAAACAGAGAGAATAAAAGAAAAAATAATCCGGAAGTGCCAGCCCCTAGCTCCGGTGTGTCCGGCCGATATAAATTCATCCCCTCGGTACTTCCCGCTGGCTTCGGTCGTGTAACGGCATTTCACGCGTGTAAATCTTCTCCTATTGTCATTATTATTATTTCGTACGCCTGGAGTAGACTACACACATTACGAATGTGTAATTCATTCTCTCTCTTTTTTTTCTCCCTCTCTCCACAAAACTTTATTAACGACAAGAGTCGAGAGTTTCGTGCAGAGGAGGACAAAATGTTGGGGGAAAAAAAGGTTTTTGCTTAAAAATTGTAATGAAGTGAGAAAAGGGAGAGTCGACGAGGGAAAATTTGTATATAGGGGAGAAAGGTGAAAATAAATAGGGAGGAAAAATATAGGGTCTCATCGAAGCTCGATAAATACGTTCACGAATGAAAATTGTGCAGAAACGTGTGTCGCGGACGACCTTATTGGGGCATCGGTGCAACGAGATTTATTTTCTATGGACGATGCGTGGACAGGGTCAACCTGGTCAAGTGTGCTCTCACTTATCATATATACGATCTTTTTTTTTCTCGGACGTTACCAATGTTCTTTTTTTTTGCGCTAACGCAATCTGCATTTCTCGTGCCAGATGCTCCCAAAAGTGGAATTTCTTGAATTTAACATTTATAAATAATTTTATTCACTTTAATACATAAACGTCTTACTAATAAATGTGTTAGTAGAATTTTCACATACTCAAATATTGATTGATTAAAAATGCAAAATTTGCGCAGTAAGGTAAACCTCCCAATAGTTTAACAATAAAATTTGCTGTATTATTTTTAATATTTCATTATTTTTTTGTTAATAAAATCGTATAAATTGTTTTTTATATGCAAAGAGGTGTACCTTTGCTAATGTTAAATTATTAGAACAAACTCGCTCAACCCTAAGACAGGGTCGATTTTTCTATTCAACTATATAGGGACATTTTACATATTCAAATGTTTAAGTATATATATTTATCATAAGTATTGTTTACAATAAAGACATAAGATGAGTTCTGGATCGCTAAAGTATCAGACAATAGTTTAGATGTGGATTTGAAGCAGATTTTTTCGTTTCAATATTTTAAAAATAAAGATAATGTGAGAAAACCCTCAGATGTCCAAAACTATTGGGACGTTTACCTTGTGATTAAACGATCCTATACTGAACTATAAATATTTTGCTATAATTTTTTTCATCAGAAATAAAATAGTTGGAAAATATCTGGGACAAAATAAAAAAAATTTTTAACTTGTAGCTTTCATTCAAAATCTATTTTAGATCAAACTTCGAGTTTAAGTTAATGCTCTGGACCTTGAATTTAAGTTGCAGCGCAAACTTGAAAGCTAGTCTCAAAAGTTTCATTTCGATTAAAAGTTCTCCCGAAATTAAATTAAAGCATAAAACAATTCGAATTTTGACGTAAATTCGAATCCAAAATTTCACCTAGAAGTTAACCAAACAATTATAACAATTTTAAATAGGCTCACAAAATAAGTTTTATAGTTGTAATGTATATGTACAAAATTTGATTTAGAAATGTGTTACTTCTTTATTTTTCAATCAATTTTATTTACTTTTATTTAAAGTGATCTATTACAAAGAAGTATTTGTAACAAAATTTTATCCTTATTGATGGAATCATAGCTCATTGTTTTTTTTCATTTTATACATTTATATAAACATTGTTCAATTAATTTTATTTAATTTGCATTTAAAGTGATCTACTACAAAGAATTATTCGTAAAAAAAATTTCAACCTTATTGATGGAGTCATAGCTCATTGTTTATTCATTTTATAAATTTATAACGCATTGGAGAAGGACGAGAGGTTGTTTGAATTGATTCCTGGGTAAACCGCAGGAACGACGATCCCTCATCCACTCGACATTCCGCAATAACTTGACAAAATCCGTGTCCTCTCGAATTCACGCTTTATCCGGTAAATCTGGCTCATTTTTTCTCCTCCCGGCGTAGCATCAGTGCCGGTGTAAAGAGTTGGATGGCTTACACGGCACGTACGGGAAAAAGCGACACATATTCATTCGAAGGGATTAAATACCCTTCGACCTCGGGGAACATTTTAATCTCCCGCAATCCCACGCATTCGGGCCAATCTTCGCACCGGGAAGTTTCTCCCTTTTCCCAACCAAGCCTCGGTTACTAAATTTTGGGTCACCCTCTCTTTGACGCGACAACAAAAAAAAAAAGAAATATCCAAACTCTTCAATATGTCGCATCTTCGTGATTTTTTTTCATTTTATTTTTCTTTTTTCAAGTACTCGAAAAATCGACAATACGAAAAGTGGAAAGCAAAAAAGAGATGGCGAGAGAGCGTATTTACACTCTCGCGATCAAAAGAGGCTTTTCATCTTGTCACTCGCGCGAGCAGACAAGGTGAAGGGAACGTAGACGCAAATCCTTCTCTTCCTTTCGAAAACTACAAATACCACACACGCAACGGATATCGCGCGGTGCCAAAGTTATTCTTACGAAAGCAGCCCACAGAGAATGGATTCTCGAGTGCTCGTCCACTTCACGAAAGGATTTTCGTATATAATTCCATTGTAACGATTGCCCCGAGTGGATTTCCAACTACTTTTCCATTGCGTATTTGACAGTCCCTGAAAAATACTTTATTCCTCATTTTTTCACCAGACGCAAGTTTTACTCTAGAAAATGTAACTCGTCTCAAAAGTTATCAAAAAAAAACGAAACATTCCCCCAGCTTGTGCTCGAATATACTATAACTAGATAAAAAATATTGTCTTTAAATACAATATTCACATATTTGATGATTCTTTTTTATTTGAGGAATAAGTTTGACAATTTTTTTAATATATTTTGTTTTTCACTTTCTCTCACAATGTTGACTCTGGAAAATTGACACCCAGAAAAATACAGTTTCTAATATTTGTACACTTGAATTTCTCATTTTCTTGATTGCAAAATATATATTTTTCATTATGCTTAATTATGTTTACATCGAAAGATTAAAGATTACTTAATTCAAAAATGAAGTTATAAAAAAGGATTGGAAAAAACGTTGCTCGTGATTATTTTTTTTACCATTTTATCTGACAAATTTTTTTTTGTCTTGCTTACATGCAGTGAATTAATTTCTTAATTTATTTGAAAGCAAATTTATTTAGAGTATTATATTGAAAGCAAATTTATGCTTGAAAGCAAATTGAAAGCAAATTTATTTAGAGTAAATGTATTATATTGAATTATACATTGCAAGATAAATATTATTTATGTTATAGTGAACTTCTTCGTAGTTCATCGGTTAGAAAAAATAACGTAACTCTATGTTTAGAATTTTTGAAGAACGAGTCGAGGAAGTCGAGCTCGATAAAAAATACCGTTTAGCAAGCATTTCAGGGTGGTCCATTTCCCAGCGTTCGTCACCTGCCATCGGGTTACAAGATATCTCAGCCTGGAAGGCCCGGATGGGTCATCCTATACGCTTGCGATCGAGCTCCGAAGATTTCTCGACTAGGAATCGTTCCATTCAAAGTGCGAGTTACATACACGTGAAAAAAATTCTTTCACACGCGCGTGAGAAATGAATTTTTGCAACTTTTACTCGATAAATTCCTCGTTGGTCTTTATTTATCGAACGAGGAAAAAATATTACGAAGAATATATGAGACATTTTGTTATATAATGATTCATATGATATTTTTGCGAAAGGGTTTGAAAATTGTGAGAAAAATGGAAAAAGCGTGAGTCACGCGCGATACATTTTCACGAGGTATTAAAGGAGGAAAACGCGTGCGATTGATGAAGCTGCGATCCGTCACAGAGTCGAACAGAGTCGAGGGAGTACGATTTTTCCTGAAAATGTAACGATATATCGGATTCACCCTTCTCGGGACAAACAATAAGTCCCTCCGCGACGCTTATTTGTCCTGAACGGAGAAATACGCGTCGCGATATTATTACTAGCACGCTTACCAAGTGTGCAACTGATCGTTCGACTGATTGATAGCGATCTTCCGAACGATTTATCGAAACGCTGCGTTGACTTTCCTCTCGTTATCTCAATTTTTCCAAAACCACATACAAAAAGTATTAATTTAGTACAGAGAAGCGGCGTACAAGAATTATCAGAGAAAAAATAATCTTACCGCATTGGGCTAAATAAATGAATAAAAAAATCATTTTAATGTTATTGTCTTTGATTTTTTTTAAATATTAAAAATATAATTTTTGCTCATTACGACTTTGAAGATTTTACTTCTTAAAAATGTTCATAAAACGTTCTTCAACATTACACACGAGTGAGTAAAAAATTTTGAGTGGCTTCACCGTGTATATTGCAATCAAGATATTTATAAAACAATTTATTCGTAGTTTATTTGTCATTTGTACTGAGAGCACACGCTATCTTCATGCAAACAATTTTTCAAACTTTCATCTTGAAAAAAATGTAATTTATTTATTTTACCTTTAGTTTATACACACGAAAATATAAACGACGTAAAGTTGTTTCAGATTCTTAAATAACATATATTTAAAAAAGCCTTCTTTTGTAAACAATACTTTTTATTTATACCAAAAAAAATAGCCAGATCTTATAAAAAGTGTCATTTTTAGATAAAAATATTTCTCAATGCTATTAATATGACTGCATGGTAGCCAGAAATAGTATTAGATTCCGACAAATTGTTAATCCAAGCCCAATATACATATTTAATTCTAAAATAGTCAATAAAGTTTTCACTTATATTTACATTAAAATGAACCATCGCGACTTGTCTCAGTGCAGATTTAAACTAATAAAATTCGAAGAAATTGACGAAATAATAAATAAGATATGTTTTATATCGGAAAATAGAGAAAAAAAGTGTATATTTGACGTGAGGAGAGAGATTTGGAGTTGAGTGGTGACATAGAGATCAGAAACGTGTCCGGGACTGCCTAGGCTGCGAAATGGTACGAGAGTCGATGGAGAGAGAAGATAAAAGTTTTCGGGACGATGAGTGCCGGCTATACGGCACTCGAGACGAATTTCGTCAGCGGTCCGAGACGAATGCGGCGTGACAAAAGTGACGTCTCCATCATCCCTCAGAATGGAAACGAGCCTTGGCGAGCGAGTTACGAGCGTGTACACGCGCGGATGGGAAATCCCGAAATAAAATATAAGAGATCGCGATTCCGAGGGGGGGAAACGGCGAAGGGGGAGGAAAAAGAGCGTTCGGAATCGTGAATGGGTCACGCCTACTCTGACTTTAGAGAGAGAGAGAGAGAGAGAAAGTATCAAGAAAGAATGATTCGAGATGAAAAACCGGAGTACAAAGTGTGTGTATTCCGGAGCAGCCTCCGTTGCACACAGTGACGAATGAGAAAAAGCGAGAGAGAGAGAGAGAGAGAAAGAGAGAGATAGTGAAAAGAAGATTCATGGCTGGAAGAATTATACAGTCTCTCGTCATTTTGCACGCTCAATTCGAGATATTCGTGAATAAAACGCTCTCGCTGTGACGTCTCGCACCCTCCTGCTCCTTTTTTGCTCTCTTTTCAAGACTATTATGCCAGAGAGGAGAAAGTCTCTGTTAAAATTAACTGGTAGATTAAATAGGTCCACGAGACTTGTTTTACACGATCCCTCGCGTGTTCACGATGCGCGCTTTATTAACGCGAAACTCGTATCGCTGACGTATACTTGTCAAATATCGTTTTGCCCCATGGACGATTAATTCGACGTGAATTATGTTCGCGAACGTCGTCACGTTTGACTTCGCCATAAATTTGTACAGGCACCGACTGCGAGTGTATATATATATATATGCAGCATCCAACGCGTTTAATCTCACGCCCGTGAGAGTGGCCGCGCACGTAAAACAAGCGCTTTTCCTCCTCCCAAACTATTTCGACCGAATAAATCAGGAAGAAATTACTACTCCGGGTGACTCGGTCTCTTTCACCTGGAAAATATATTTTCTCGATTTATCGACCACTTCTCCGATAAATTTTGTCCTAGTCCTCTTCGCGTTCTCCCTCTTGTTTATATACTAGTCGCCACATCTATTTTTCGGACAATGTAAAAGTTATTATTCTTTTGGATATTTGTATGCTTGCATACATTTTGTACTTATGTTTGTTCAGATACAATTTCTGAATCATATTATTAGATTTTAATCAAATTCGACCACGATGAATTCAAATCTCTGAATGAATAGCATATATCTTCGTTTGCTAGTTGGAAAGTTTGGATTTTTATTTAGAAAAATGTGAAATTATTTAAATAAATATGTAGATGAAATTATTTTTGAACAAAAGGTTTAAAAATTACTATTTTTAATTATAAATGATTATTCAAAGAAACTAAATGATAGATACAGAGAAATATAAAGAACTGTAACCTTTTATAAGATACTGCCGGAAATATGTACGCTAACAGAGATCTTTATCTTAAAAGGGTGAAGAATCACCATGGTAAATTTTATCATAAAGTGACAACTATAAACTAATTATATGAATACTAAAATTTGTTAATAGTAAACCAGTATATAATGTAGAACTAGATCTAAATAAAATGTTCTTAATTATATATCATTGTCATTTGTATATAGTAAATATCCACCATGTTTTTCTCTCAGATTTATTTTAGTAGATTAGTCAAAAAGACTGTTAAACATACAAAATGACAAATAATATATCGGCGTCGTTTCATTGGTATTATCTGTCAAGGGCTGCCACAAATATATAATCTGAGAACTCATAACTCGATCAAAACAAATAAAAGTAATTTCTGCTATCAAGATGTCAAACTATACTTATATCTATTCTCGATACTAATTTTCGTTTCATCCCAACAATAAATAACTATACTAGTGCAAAATCACTTTGATAAGCGAAGAATGAGCATACATTATAAGCAACGGGGGTAATATTAGTGTTTTGGACAGAAAATATTATCTAAAAGAGAGGGAGAGAGAGATAGAAAGAAAAAAAAAGAGAGGAAGAGCTTTATCGGAAGTTTTTGCTGTGTTGTGTGAGAACGAAGTTGACGTGTACAAGGGAAGGGGGCGCGGAGGGGGGTCGGACGATGAGAGCCGAGGGAAGCTCTGCGTGGACCACAGGAGAGTGGCGCAGAGAACACGTGGGTGTGCGGGTAAAGAGAGAGAGAGAGAGAGAGAGAGAGCTACGTAGTCATGACAACCGCAGCAACCAATCATCCGGAAGTAACGCCACCGAGAGATAACTCTGCATCCAATCAGGTTTAGTCGAAGCGGTAGGTGGAGGAGACAACGAAAGAGGCAAGAGGATGAGGCATGATATAGTGCACGGAGGATGGGTTTTAACGACAAGGGGCTCGTGTGTTTCGATGAAGAGGGACACGGTCCGCCTGCCAACCACCCACCTAAACGCGAAAACCTTTTTTTTTCCACCAACAACAACTCCGCGCTACGAAATTATTCTATTTCCTATTTTGACATTTCAATTTGAGGTAGTTGTCTCGATACAGTCAAGTTCAAGAACTACATTACGAAAGGGCTTGTAGAAAAATGATTTTGCTAAAACCTTTAGGACAAATGATGAAAGAAAATTCATGCCTTCGTCAGATGGATACCTTTAGATTAATTGAATTGTTATTTTTTTTTTGCTTGAAACATTTGTATCATATATTTTCGATAAAATAATGAGAAATCGAATCAAAATTTTATCATGAGTAATGTGAAATTTTTTAATATAAAATGCATGTTAAATAAAATTCAAATGCTGATATTTGGAGTGTGTAAACGGAAAAAACTTTTTGTACGAACAGTTATTGTGTTTTACAGGGGCAGTGGACAGAACTCGATACTTTTATCAGAAATTATAATTTTTCAAATATATGATATGCTTTATTGCATCAATGATGCGATAATACATATCCCACATTGAACAATTTTTATTTCTCGTCAAAAAAATATGAAGTTTTGCCCATCGGGCATTTTGAGGATTTTCGGTATAAAACTTTTATTGAAAAATCCTCGAAATTTTCCAAGTACGATAAAGCATATTAATCTTTCATATTTGTAAAACTTTTTCCTTGTACTGAAATATTTTTATGAAATTCCTATAAGAAAACTCGCGTTAACGATATAAAGTATCTATAAAATTGAAATGTTATCGCAGACTTTATATTATTATTAGAATTTTTATAAATATTCTTAATTTATTATTTAATTATCAAAATCTTTAGTTAATATCCATAATTTTTTAATATTTGAAAAAATATTTTATTCCTTCAACGAAAAATATTGGTATCATATTTTATGTGATTTTTTGTTGGTCGAGAACACATTTTTCATCGGTGATGAAAAAATAGTCCAATTTCATTATCGACGAGACCAGACGACGCGCGAAGCGAAGGGTTGATGGAACACGCGTTTACATCATATAAATATGATCGGGGTCGAGGGGGCCGCGTATCAAGTATATTCGCACGTGGCGTTATTCGATAAAGGTAAAAAATGCTCGCGGATCACTCCCTTTCCCCTTTCATTCTCCCACACACACTGTAAACGAACTATCGATTCGACGTTTATATTTTACCGAGCTTGTTTCTTATCTCGAGCGTCCCTGCTTTTTCGGAAACCCAAAAACGATCTTAAACGACGAAAATCCAAATAAATGTCGATAAAGAACAGTATTGTATGCAAGTGATGAAAAAACTTGATAAAAAAATCCTATGTTACTACACTATTAAACTTTTTTTAATTTTTCATATATGATGGTTTGAGTCAGTACAACACGTTAATTAAATTAAATTAAATTCAATATAATTGTTCTAGAAAACATAATATGTACATGCTTATTATTTGAATAATTTTTTTTTGTAACTGCGTTGAATAAAAGTAAAATTTAGTATTATTGACGAAACTTTTATCTTAATGTACATTGCATCAGATAATAAAATCCAATATATAAATATTTGGGTCTTGCAAACTATAATTCGTTTATTAATTTTAGCAGACGAATTTTATAAATACGCATCAATGAAATTTCTTCTCAGTGTGCAAAAAATCCTCAAAATTTCATAACTGTTATATATCACAATGCGATAAAACGTAGAAATTTTTTCATGTACGATTACGCGATTAATGTTAGATTTAAGGAGGTTGTAACTTCAGAGTAGTCAATACAACAACTATTTGAAAATTAAAATGATAAAAAAACCTTATTTAAACGAAAGCTTTATTTTATTTACTTTTTCATACGAGATTCACTTCGTTTCAGAAGAACAATGTTTTTAATTAATTTATACTTTTTAAGATTAGACACTGTTTTTAACGAATACGAAAGAAGTTTGACAGAGTGAAATGTCGATTAACTCGATAATTTTATCTTATTTGTTCGATGACCCCTTTTTTGTTGATATCATTAATAATACGTATCTTGGAACATCATATCAAAAATTCATGCAATTCTCTGGTGTCTCCATATGTTAATTGTTCAAATGAATACTCATACCCCATACACGAAGCAAAATTACCGTGTAAATTTGTCATTTTCAAATGTATTTTTCTTTTCAGAAAGTTCGATAACCTATATAAATTTCGTACTTATTGAAAAGCTAATTTTATTTTCTATCGAATCGTTATATATTTTCAGGCAATTCTCCAGATTTTGACATTCCGTTACAATCTCCTTAAATGAAAATTCTTATTGATTTTCTGTCATCAATATATATTTTATAAATTAATCATTTTAGGAGTGGTACAAAAATCGGTATGATTTTTAAACAAAAGCATCAAAAACTGATCAAACTTTAAACAATCTCAGAATTTAATGAAAAAAAGTATACTGTAAAATTGTAAGTAAAGTACGAAACATTTTTTCTCCAAATATTACGAATCATATTGACATCAATAATAATATTGCAACTTATTTTCGAATTAATGATTATTCTTATTTGTCACTGATCTTTTTGCCAAAAAAAGGGCTGCTCGTTTGCAAGATCTCGTAGACAGGAATCTGGCATCTCCGGGGGTCGCTGCACACATTTTGCTCGTTCTTGGATCTCGCACCTCCCAAGTCACTATCTATATTGAGGTAGAGGCGAAAATATACACGTATATACAATGTCGGGCGGGTTTTCGTTACGGGCCACGCCGGGGCGAAGAACGCCCGAGACTTCCGGTGACAAACGAAGCGTGCAAGCGTCGGGTATAATGAAGCGCGAGAGCTCATTCGTTTCGTCGTACGGCGGCTCCTTTTCCATTCTCCTCCCAACACACGCCTCCCCTCTCATCGCGCGGCCTCTATATCATATTTCATCTCGCGCTATTCCCGAATAAGTAACTAACATTTTCACCATAATTTTCCGATCAACTTTGCGATAAGATTTTCCAGAGCTCGTCTCTTTTATTATTCGAGAATTTAATTATCAATATTTTGTTGAAACATTGAGGGATGCGGTAATGATAAAAAATTTTTTAACTCGTCTCTTTATAAAAAATATTGAAAATCGTCATATTTATCTTAAAATAATTTGTAATTAAAAATCACGCTCTATACTTCCAGGGTGTATTTAACAATTCTTTAAACAATTGTAGTATATGACATAAAAATGAATTTATTAATGTTTCTCTGAAAGACAACAAAAGTGGCAAAAAATTAAAGAACTTTGTTCAAAAAACAATATTGAAAAAATTTAATTAAAATTATCTTAAATTATACAGTCAATTATAATAGCAAAAGTTAAAAATTTGGTGAATAAGGAAAAAACAAATTTTTCCCTTACTGACAATGAGTCATTAATGAGATACATGTCAGAGCATCACGTTTAAAGTCAGAATTACTGTTCCTAAACAATGCTTGCTTAGCAACCATGGATTTTTCAGGATAATACTAAAATTCTTCTCAAATTTTCAAAATTAAATCTTCTACCTACGCTGTAATAATAATGAATAATTAGCAGCCATGATTTTTTCACAACAATACTAAAATTCTTCTAATATTTTTAAAGTTAAAAAAATCTTCTACCTACAATATACACATATAACGCATAAACAATATTTGATCTGCAGCCATGGCTTTTTTATAAAATATTTAAAGTTAATAAAATCCTTTATCTACGCATAAAATAATAACAAACAAAATTTGATCAGCAGTCACGTATTTTTTTCACAAGTGCACTAAAATTCTTCTAAAATTTTTTAAACTACAATAAAATAAAATCTTACATCTACGAATATAATAATGATAATAATAAGTATGTATAAAATGGAAAGGCAAAGTAGGCCGTTGTGAAAGAATAAAGCGAAAGAGAGAGAGAGAAAGAAAAAGAGAGAGAGAGAGGTTCGATTAACCATGGAGGACTCGGAGCGGTGATAAAGGCGTGTGTGATACGAAATGAAAGATATAGAGAATAATGTGAAGCGCGGCACAGGGAGGGAGGGGGTGAAGGGGGGTGTATAAGGAGGGTTTAAGAGGGAAGGCAAGCCGTTTAGCGATATTTCACGGGGGTTTCTCGAGGCCGCGGTGTGTATAAGGGTGGTTCCGTGCGGAAGCATTACCGGAGGCAGTCTTGCAGACTCGAGATAAGCTCCGAGTCCCGAGGATGCTCCCGATACCCTCGAAACGGTGTGAACGCCGGTTAAAGAATTCTCATATATTTTCTCTCCGTCTCGCGCCCGCATTCGCCGGGTGCAAACGTATCCTCCGCCCCGTTCGTTTCTTCCTCGCTCCCACGCGACGTCGGGCTTCTCTCGTTCCCGAGGAGCAGATCTTACGTCGAGCTGCGAGAAGATATTTCCTCCTTCATCCTCCATCCCCCCCCCCCCCCCGGCATCCTTGCGCGCCTTTATCGCCGCGCGTGGCCCTCTCTCCTCCTTTTGCCATAATACGCACTCGAGCTTCATCGCTCCATGTATAAGGCACTCGGAAAGTGCCTCTGGCTGTTACGCCGCGATCATGGAGCAAGAGAGAAACCCCCCGCGCTAATATCTCTCGCTTATCCTCCCTTTGCATACACTCCGGCATTTCCTTTCTCACTTTCATCCTCGCAAAAATCTCCTGTACGACTTTACCTTATATTTTATATCCTCCTTTTTCCCGCGCGGGATCCAAAGCGAGTGTGTAAAATATATATTGTATGTATTTATATGTATATATACAGATTTTTTTATTCTCTGTATATTGATCTTAAGGAAGTCACGTGAAAATCTTTTGAGGCGGAATTCATCGAAAATTTGTATGTACAGATTATGTTTAATGTCACTTAATAATTTGTTGAAAATTTTTGTAGGGATATATCGTGGGATATCTCTGATGCTGGCGTGGGAATTAAAAGGTTGAGTTTAAGAATAATAGATTGAATGTTTAATGTTAAAGTTACAAGAAAAATCACTGCGTGTGTTTTGCTCAGCGTTCAAGACAACTCCCCGAGTCTTAGAAGTTACCTCTGCTTATATGCATCGCAGGTCAGCCTTGCCCTTAGCGTACTCGAACCTTTTCCTGAGTAAGGAAAGTTCCGTCATCACTTTTCGCATTACAATAATTTCTATGCTATGTTTTCAGCTTTGCCATATATATAGAAATCGACATATCTCGTCGCTTTTCTCAAACTATCATAAGAGTCTGAAAGTTGCAATTAAGGTATTTCTACCGCGACAGTCCGTTAAAAAATTTACTTCCTGTGTAAAGTAAAGGTAAAATCATCAGTTGAAATTTTTTTCTATAGATTTTTTTAAAAAACTAGATAAGCCTTCTTTGATGCTGTATAAAGGTTGGTGTCAAATTTTGAAAGGTTTCTCTATCTAGATATCAGGATATTTCATGTTGAAAATCACATTTTTTAACACAGGCTCTTATGGAAAGTTAGAAAAAGATATCATGTTCCACAATAAATATCTCGTCTTCTAGGTAGAGAAACCTTTTAAAATTTGACACACACTTAAGCACCATGTTAAAGAACATATGTACAAAGTTTTAAGAAATTCTATAGAAAACCATTTTTACCATAGAACCACGGTAGACAAACAAAATAAATACCTTAAACAAAATAAATGTCTCGATTGGTACATATCGTAACCTTTTAAAATTTTTCATACACGTTTTGTTAAAGAAAATTTAGACAAAATTATTAAAAAATCTATCGAAATAATTGAACTGATTTGACGTGGTACATCAATTGCATATAATTGAGACATCGAAATAGCTAAAAAAACATACAATAAAACAAATTTTTCGAATGGTATTTTGCTCCAATTTGGTATTGAATTTATATAGTTCAATTCACAATTAAGAATATGCATGAGACAGACAATTCCATCAGCATCAATTTCGTAAAACCCAGAATCTGGCCTTTGCTAAAAAGTTAGCAATTTTTTTAGTCTTTGTCTATACAAAATGAACATCACTATGAATGTATAAAAAATATTCACAAGAACCTCATGTTTAAAAATTTGTATTTAGTGCAAATTTACGAATTCTCCATAAGAATAAGTAATGTTAAATCTCAGCAACTTTGAAGCTGCATAACTCTTAAATCGTTCAGTAAAACGATTTCAACTTTGGCCCGAAATTTTTTTTTATACACTTAAGAATAAAATACCAAAAGTTTATCAAATTCTCATATTTTTTTAAAATATCACTTGTACATCCTCAATTTTTTTTTTGAGAGGAACATTTATATGCTTATTCTCAGCGAATTTCGAATGTTGTCGTAGAAATAAATGATATTTCGTCCAAACTATTTTTGTTTAATAACTATTCATTAACAAACAGTGTGCATATTTTTGAAATTTTGGAAAATTTTTGGAAAAAAAGTACTCGAAAAAAAAAACAAGAATTGACAGTGTGAAGGTGAGAGAAGAGGATGAGACGAGGAGAGAATGAGTCTGGTTCCTCGTTGGCTGGATCAGCGAGCAATTAACGTGCGTTTAAGTGTGCACGTGCGTTCATTCGGTACGAGAAACGGGGCTAATCCCTTCGATTTTGAGCCCCGTTCGTAGCAGCGATGCGGTAAAAATTCTGCCGCCTGCGCACGCTTTTTCTCTCTCTCTCGACGTCTTTTTTCTTCGCTCTCTCTCTCTCCCTCCCTGTGTCGGAGCTCTCGGACTTTTCTCTTTGTACGCATCGTCCAATTAGTCTGTATCGAGCTGGCTGGAACTACACGGTGCGACGCCGGAGTGAGAAAAAGGGAAGAAAAGTGCGAAGGAACCGAAAGACACCCTTCTCGTTTTTTGTTCTTTTTTTCTCTCTCTCTCTATCTCTTTTTTTCGTTCCCTCGCATCAAAACGCACGTGTCTCCGTGTTACGAGAGCGATCACCGATCTCCGTTATAATTGTATCATTACTGCACGTTACAACATCGTTCTTCCTTCTATAATAGACCGCCGGAGTCGATCGTCCACCCTCGACGATAAAATTGACAGGTGCTATATTCAAATACACCGACATTGAGAGAAAATAAGATCTTACGATATAAAAGTGACTTTACTCATTTTTATCTATTGATTTTGTCATTGTACATATATTTTATTTTGATATAAAAATGTATTTATAGTTCCAATATAATTAGTATAGTTGTCACTTTAAGGTAAAATTTTGACTATAGTGTGATTTCTTTCAGTGTATCAAATGATATTTAATTATATTTTCAACTTGTGGACAATTTATTTCGTGAAATAAAATGAGTATTATAGACGACACTGAATCACCACAAAAAATCGAATTGTCAGAACATTCTTTAAATCCAAAGTGTAATGAATCGAATAAATATTTCGAGATATTTTTAGAATTCTTAAGACTTCGATTTCACCGTGCTATATTTTTTCCGTACAGTAAGCATTATTGCGCAGTATTAAATCGCCAGTATAGTCGATCTGTTATATAGAGTTTGAAACATATTTTTATATAAGCAAAACGTAAGTTTCGTTGATAAGTAATGTAATAAATTGAAGAAAAAATGTTAGACGTTTATTAGAATTCCAAAGATTTTAATACGGATTCTGTCGGTAGAGACAAAATTCGAAGTTTATGAAAATAATTGCGGGAGATGCGAGAGAATTTTTCTCAAGGGTTGGGAAGGTAGAGCTGAGAAGTTTAGCAGTGACGAGGCTGGTTGGAAGAGAGAAAGAGAGAGAGAGAGAGAGAGGCGGGAGAGTCGGTGGTAATGAACGCAGCCACCTTGAACTGGCAAACGGATGAACGGGCAAGCAAAGTACAAAACGGTAGAGACAAGCGAGAGACTGAGAGGGCGCGAGCTCTATGTACGTATAAATATACACAAAGTGGAAGGGTTGTCGGATGCCAACAACAGCGGAATCACCGACGGATAGCCGCACTAAAAGGGACACTTTTCGTCCTCTCTCCGATGAAAGCAAAACCTTCCGTCGCCTCTCTCTTTCTCTCTCTCCCTCCCTCCCTCTCTCTCTCTCTCTCTCTGTCTTACTCCGACTTCCTTTTTCCTCTGCCAAGTCTCCATATTTAGCCGCCTGCTCGAATCCCCCGGCCGAAACGTCAATCCTCACCATTTACCATTTATGGAACATTCGGTCCCTGCGAAATGTCATTATTTCATCATTTATACCAAAACTTGAGTTACGACAATAACGAGCTGGTTTGTAATGATTTAGGATGAACCCGGAGGTACAATCCCTGACAAAAGTCAGTTTTTCATGATAAATTGGAGAAATTGGGACTTCATATTTTTGTCACAAATTTGTCAATTTCTTTTTCCTCTTGTTAGTTGTAATATCGATTAATTGTTTAAGCATACTATTTAAGCAAATTTGACATTTTTTATTGTTTGAACAATTAAATATCTAATGCAACTTTTTCGAATTTGAAACTTTTGTTATCAATACTATTCATCAAACATGGTATATGAATATGACAGTGATGTCGCATTATTTTTGTTAGAATTCGGGACAAATATATGAATGTTCTATATAAGAAACAATGTTGAAATTCAAATAATTCGAAGTCTGCGAAAACTTTTAAGCCGTTTATAATTTCATCTGTTTCAAATTTAATACAATTTATTTATCAACAATACATCGAAAATGTAGCCACTTGTCACCGCTTGTCAAATCGTCCCGCAGTTCAGCTTTAAGCGATTTTCATATTAATATTATATTTTTAATACCTCTAATTTTTTAATTTATGAAAAGTAGGACAACTTCAACGTTGTTAGAAATTCTCTTGCATTCTTTCCATAAAAAACACATTTTTTAATTACTCGTGCGCTCGTTAATTTGTTTCAATCTTCATTTTCTTCTCTTTCTCCTATTCGTCACTAGAAACGTTATTATTAATCGTTATTAAAATATCTATACACGTTATAAATATCTGTACAATTTTTTTTTATTCAATGCTTTAAATTTTCGATATTTAGACTAATAAACGCATTCTTTATGTCGAGACATAAAGTAATGTTTTCTAGTTTGAATTTACTTAAAAATAATAAAAGTAAAAAAGAAATTAATTTCCGAAACTATATAATTTTATAGCATCGCTCGTGTTATTTTATGATCAACTTTTTTAAAACATTTATTTTCATAAAAATTTTAATTATCATGTTTCAAAGCCTTTTTGTTTAAAATATTACTTTTGAGCTCGACTATGCAGATGCAACTGATAAAGTGAACGATAAATTTAAAGTCTTCCGAAAGTTACCCATATTTCAAGTATTTAATTATCAAAATTCCGCTGGAAATTGTTCCGCATGCCATCGCGAACGTTCCGATAAGGAGAATGAGGACCGCGATGGTCAGACGCCAATAATAACGTCCGAAATTGCCATAATAGCTGATCAAGTATAAAATCGCAGGAACGATCGTCCCGAGCGACGCGATGCAGAGCGCGCCAACGAGACTCGTGAAGAGATGAAGTTGGGGAACGGCCGCTGCCAAAGTGCCTTCAAGAAAAATACTTAAATTGCACTTTTTTCCAAGTCTCTCGATGTCTCGAAAGATTCATTTTATTACATGTGACAGCTGTCACTCCGAAGCGAACGATCAGTTCCCAAAGAAAAGGCGAACCCCTGCAAATTTTGTCTTTGATCGAGGGAATCGCGTAGTCGTTTGTAAGAATGGAAATCGGCATGTAGCACTGCAAGCCGTACGACAAGTAGATCGCGATTCCTTGCATTATCAGCACGCTGAATGTTCCTCTGAAAAATAAAAAATTAACATTTTTTTAACTCGAAGATATAGCCCTTACGTTGTGGCATCGTTCAATAGATTTATCTGAAAATCCAAAAAAAATTGGTAAACGTTCTCCTGCATTGTACTGAAATTTATATAAAACTTTGCGAATCAAAATAATTGTTAATAATCATAGCTTTAAAAACAAATTTTTATATTTAAGAAGTTATAAAAATGTACGATTTTTAATTATAAATATGTCAAAAATTCGTCTGCATAAAAATGCTCAATACACCTCAAGGTAATTGAATGAAAATGATTGATTGTCTCACGCGTCGTGTTCCTTGTGATTACGAATAAAATTGCCCAACGAGTCAGCCCCCCACCGAGAATAAACGATCGCACCTACGATCACGTGCGTGCAGACCAAAAATATCATTCCCCAGTTCAGTACGCCGGGGAATTTTGTATAATTCCACGGGTTGATCATGTTGTGTTCTATCGCCAATATCTGTAAAAAAAAGATCGATACACCATTATATCTTAATTAGGAAAAACTTTTTAAAAAATTGAAAACTAAAAAGAAATGAACTTCAGGTTTCATATTAAAAAAAAAACAAAATATATTTTTACCAAACATTTTATCGCGGTGTGTTTTTAGTAAAGAAATAATTATTGAGCAAATACAGTACGAACTCTCAATAAGAACGGCAAAGCCCCCAAGGGGAAGATTTTTGTCTATATATATGGTACCCCCACTAAGCGGACGCTCCGCGCTCTTTCATAAAAGTACCTCTCCATAGGAACGCTAGAGAAACCCTTCACGACTACATGCTACGTCCACATTATTCTTCGCGTTCTTCGTTTTTACTATTCTTATCGATACGCATATTTATTAATATATCCTATTTTATTTTTCATAATATTTCATTGTTTATTAGTACGTAGTTCTTTATTTAAGGTTAAGATTGTTTGACAGTA
>JAPYYW010002562.1:0-19554 GCA_030522545.1 Cremastinae sp. A BG-2022a
ATTCATTCTAAACAATCCAAAAAAACCGGATTTTGGATAAGTGTTCTTATTGCCGCAAGGGCGCGAAGCGCCCGAGCCACTATAATCTGCTAGTATATAATATACAATAGTTTAGTGTGTCAAATTCATAATATCGTTTCCAAATACTTTTTAAAAAACGTCGGTACGGATACATTCCTATATTAAAAAAAAGATAAAACCTATAATCAATTAATCGGAATAGAGTGCATTATGCAAAGTGCGCCCAGAAGAATAGCAAAATATCATTTCAAACATGTCAAAAAAGCGGTCACGTTGTCGCTCGTATTATTAAATAAAACGGTAGTAAATATTCATTAAAATATATATTAATATAATAATTAAATAATAAAATCATACAGCATACGTGTTGAAAATGTTCTCGGTGATACAGGTTATAAACAGTATAATAATAATAATAGTTTTATGTAGTCATATGTTGGTAACACGTAAAAAATATTTAAAAAAAACGATAGTTGATGTTTCTAAAAATTATTTTACATAATATCCATGTTGATATTGACTAAGCTTTTTTTTTAAGGTAACGAAAAAACTATGCAAGTCTGATTTTTTATTTCTTTTATGTTTGACATTATATTTGTTTATAATTTTTTTTTAATATAAAAAGAAAAATTTACAAAATGAAAGCTTTGAAAATTGCAGAGATGCATAATACTTAATCGACTTTTTTTTTCTTAAATTCGAATAACCCCTATGTTTCATCAAAACTCGTAATTTTTTCTTTCGAAAAGTAATACTCTCCTTTTCTCAGTCGAGGAGGAGCAAGACGGATTGTACGCTATTATACACGATCCCTACCTATTAAATCGTTCTTCATTCGTGACCCATTAATCAAAGAGTCTCGAGGAGATTCTCTCTCTCCGTCTCTATCGTGTTCAGTCTCTGTTGTTATTGTTCTTTTGAAAAGTCCTGCAAAGAGAGAGAGAGATAGAGATAGAGAGAAAGTCGAGGCTCACGGATCGCCAATTTCTTGACTTCCACTTCGCTAGAATCCTTCTC
Organism: Cremastinae sp. A BG-2022a; assembly: GCA_030522545.1. NCBI lineage: Eukaryota > Metazoa > Arthropoda > Insecta > Hymenoptera > Ichneumonidae > Cremastinae sp. A BG-2022a. The sequence goes on from JAPYYW010002562.1 coordinate 1,039, forward strand.
TGCACTATTTATATTTTTTCCCTTCTCTCGTTCAACTATATCCTCAAGTAGTCCCAACGAATCTCTCAGCTGAGACGTGGCCATCGATCGAACCTTTCGGCTTCGTAATTGTTTTCGACGAGAAAACATTTTTCTCAGAAGATGGGAACCAAACACTTAGACGTAACTAAAATCTTTTTGTATAAAACAAATTCAGCGAATCCTATATTAAAAAAGACATGAGGCCTCTAATCGATTAATCGGAACAAAGCGCATTATGCGGAGCGCATTAACTTTTGGCTAATCTCTACTCGAAAAAAAATAAATTCAACGAGCTGCTTTGGAAATAATGATCTTGATGTTTGAATCATTCATTTCGCCATTTGAAATTTTGAGTTTTTCCTCTTTTCGATTCACGAAAAATCATGCTGGAGGTCTTCGAATACGCTAAATTTTCTCAGCTCATGTGAAAAAAAATTTGCAACACAATTTTCTATTATCTATATCAAATATACCTGGACAGATATATCTTAATAGTTCCGAGATCGTAAACATAAAAAAAAGAGAGAGAGAAAATTCGTCGAGCGTAACGAGGAATAAAAATTTTCAAATTTTAATCCCTCTGTCATTGTTTCCATAGTGATCGGTGATCGGTCTTGATTGTTCGGTTTTATGACACAATTTGGGATCAGTAGGCTATTATAAAGTGTCGGGTCTCGCCAAGTAGTTATTTACCGAAAAACATTTCGTAGAAATTCAACAAGTTCAATCGAGTGTCAGTTCCAGTAATCTTCAATAATACAAAAAGTGAATAGTTTATAGTGTTTTAAATTTATAATATTGTTTCGAAATACTTTTTTTAAAATGTCGGTGCGGTTGAAACTGCTGTACAATTGATGCAAATTTCTACACATCAGTATAATTTCCATTATGTTAAACATTATACATATATAGTTTTTTTTCAAGGCTTTAAATTCGAACGAACCGTTTTTCAAAAGCGATTTTTGCATTGAATAATTGGATTTTTCATCTTAAATTATTAGTATTAAATATTATTAATCACCCATGTAGATTCTATGGTCCTTTTTTTAATTTGATTTAAAATAATTCAAAAAATATTGAGTTGTGTATCGTGCTGGTGAATATAGTGCAATAAGGCCCACGGAGCACATTAAGCAGAAAATTAGGCAGATTCGTTTCGTGTCTATGAATCACCCTCAATAAAGTTAATTTCGTCAAGATAAAGGTAAGACATCGCTAATTGAAATATTCATGGGTCTGCGAGACCCAGTGTGCTCAAAAAAAATTCGCGAAATAAAAAAAATTTCAATTTTAAGAGCTGATTCGATCGAAAATTTTCCTTAGACAACGAAAATGCCAATCGTTTAGAGCGCAATCCAATAATTCATATTGAATGGGTAAAAAATTGACTTTTGGATCAGTTTTTTCAATTTCATTTTTTCAATATGAATTCTTGGATTGTGCCCCGTATAAGTAACACTTTTGTTATCTACAGGAAATTTTGTTGTCAAATATTCTATTTTAAAAAAGCCACGAAGCTCATGATCAATTCATAGAAATAGAGCGTATTATGCGAGGTTATATGAAATATGCGCCTATAGAATAATCGCAAAATTATCAATTCAAACATGTCAAAAAGAAAAAACCGGCTGCGTTGTTGCTCATAATATATTAAAAAATTAATTGTCCAATAAAAAAATATAACTTTTTTAAAAATTATAAGGAACTTTTTGGTATTTTTCGAAAATAAAAGTTTAAAGAATAATTTAATACTGAGATTTATTGATGTATTTTGGAGTTTTCAATAAAATTCTAAATATACATTTCGGGTACATCGGTCTGTAGCAAACACTATATTTTTCTTCGTTCTCTCTCTCATTTCGTGTGCCTCGCTCGTCCACTCTGGCCATGGCTCCTTTATAAAGTCTAGAACCGAGCATTATCGTTTCCTAACATTAGTCGTTCGCGTTTATGGTCGACGACGAGCACGCAATTTTTTTACCTTCCGTTTGTCCAAGGCACAATGTGCTCTATTATTTTTCTTCCCTTGATCTTTAATAAAGTTGTTTTCGATCGTTTTTCGATTTTCTCATCTCAAAAAATGAGAAATCATGGCTTGAAATATTTTTTCATCGTAGTCCTGCGAAAGTAAATTATCAATTGATGAAAATAAGGATCGATTTTTCAAAAAGTTCATAAAAACCGTGAATAATACATGATTCTCTTTAAACTCACACGAAACGTGACAGAAGTGTATTTTTGTACTAGAAATATCCTCAGAGGTCACGACGAAGTTGACAAAAAAAACTATACAGCATGGAAGAATGATTTTTATAAAATTGTGATAAAGAAAATGGTAGAAAGCTTATTTTTATTCTAATTTTATAAAAATGGCTTCTCGTCACCGCGTATATAGAAGAAATAAATGAAAAATCAGATTAATTTTTAAATATGTATGTTTTAAAAATCGTCGATGAATGATTCTCCCATAAAATTTAGCCAGAAAAGTGCAGAAAGTGCGCATTTGGTTCCGAAACTAATAAAGAGGTCACTCATCGACGTGAAATAAGTTGGCGCTCGGAGCCAAAACTTTTTCTGCCCTCGCTCAATTTCTTCGCAAACTTTATGATATTCGCGAAGAGTGGAATAAAAAGGCTGAAGAGAGAAAAAGCGATACCAGAAAATCCGCACAACTCATTGGCCCTCGTAATGCAGAAAGAGAGAAAGAGAGTTTGTAGTTTATTAAAAGTTTTTTACCCCTTTCGGCTTCGCGGCGAGAGCTCATGTGGTTTAAAGCTACCGGATAAAAAGTGAGTTTATGAAGACTTTGAAAAAGCCCTTTACTACGCTCGCCCGCACACTCCCGGCACAAATATATATATATGGCGCATCCTCGTCGCTTATCTTCACTTTTTCAAAACTCTAAGTTTTTTGCACCCTCTATTGCTCAATTTTTCATTATTTGCTCTTATTTCATCTTATGTCATTCAAAATTCTCAACAAAACATTTTAATACGCCTTTTTTTAAATATTTTTTTCTTTCGAAGTAAATAACGTATGGTTTGAGCAAATAAATATATTATTTAATTGATGTGTATTCGGTTCGTTAAACACTCGCATACACAAACTAATTAATTATCTACTTTAATCGACGAACTTCATATATTTACAATATAATCAAATATTTATTTGAATATATTTCAATTGGACAAATATATCGTCTTTATATGTTTACAGAAGTTTATCATTTTTTGAAATAACTACATGAAGAGAACTTTACACGTTTATAATATATAATTGTAATTTTAAAAAAAGACATTATAACAATGATTTTAGAACAAAGCAATTTTTCATTGACATCAATCACATATAATTTCAGTCTTTTACAAATATCGCAACAAAATATCAAATATCATTGGCACACACTCCACAGTAGTGTATATTTATTTGGATCAACTTGAATATATTTTTTCAATTAAATTGTTTTTTTTCTCAGTGTCAATGCATGTTTCGCCGTCTATGACCGCCGATTTAATTTATTTTTATCGGATTTGGTTGACTCAACTAACTCAATTTTTTTCCTGTGTCGATTTTCTATCTCGAGAATATTGTTTTTTCGTCGATGAGACATTTTGGAAAAATGAGGGGAGGAAAGGAACAATTTATTTTTGACAATCTGCACTTATATTCTTTCGGACGCACGTGTCTTCGCAGGTTGCGTATATGAGCGATTTATTTTTACATCACTTTCGAAGTCGGGACGGCGATAGAAAGAAAGAATAAGAAAGAGAGAGAGAGAGAGAAAAGACCAGCTGCTCTTGTTTCTTCGATGACGAGGCTCGCTGGGAACGAGACTTTTCTGTCCCAAGGGACCCGAACGTACATTCGCGGAGAGCGACCGAGAGAGAAAAAAAAATCGAGACCGTTCTCCCCAGATGAGAGCTACGCTTCTTGCTCTCTTGAATTCGAAGCATCGAGAACATCTGCTGAGAAATTTTCGTCTCCCTTTTTTCCGAGACTCACAATTGTCCCGTTGAAAGAACGAATTTTTACATTTCCCTCGGATTATTTCACCGCTGGTGAGAAAAATTTATGCGGGACGTTTCTAACTGCTGAAATTTCCTCTCAGCATTTTTTTAACCCAAAAAAACTCAACATATTGTATGTTTTCGCACTTTTTAAAAATTAAAGTTGTTCGTGCATAATTTGCAGATTTACTTTACAAATGAGAATAGAAGATTCTATTAAGTTCCGAAAATTAAGACTTAAAATATAGACTTTATTTTAAAGAGTAAATTTTTATTGCAATCGCGTGTTCGAATCGCGAGAAGACTTTGGTTTTAAATGCCAAACGACACGCGGCTCTCGTCCTGTCCCTTCTCTCTCGCTCTCTTTCTTTCTTCCTTTCTCGACAATGTTTCATCAGAGACTTTTGTTTCCGTCGCTGATGTTCGTACGAGGCTTGAATATTTAAAATAAAACAGCAGGACCGAACGAGAGGTGAAAAATTCGTGAGACGGGAGACGATGGGCAAATTAATTTTCAATCCCGAGAAAAATAATGTTCTCTTCGTCAATATAATTACTAAAAAAGCTCGCTTAATAGTTGACATTTATTGTTATCTCGTAATAATCTATTTAACGTCTAGTAAATTTTTTTTTTTTAGAAACTCAGACGTCATTTCGTAAAAATATAAATAATGAGAATCGTTTAATAGTTATAACATTTATTTTTATCTCGTAATAATCTATTTGACATCTAGTTATTAATTTTTTTTTATAAACTCAGACACGTCATTAAATAAAAATAATAAGAATTGGGGGGAAGGGGGGTGTTTGCTCTGCAAGTCTCGCTACTGTCTCGTTTATTCTTTCTCTTTCACTTGTTTCCTTTTTTCTTATTTCCTTTATATTTTTTCTTTCCCGCTTTTTTCCCTCCCTCCATCTTCTTTCCTCTTTTTCATTATTCTTCCTAGACTCGCTCAATGAATAATTCAAGCGCGATCCGCACACCGCTTCGGGGCCGAGTATTCTCGCGCGTTTACCGATTCTCGACGACGTTCGCGCGAGATATACTCTCGCCGTCCTCGAACGAGAAAGATGAAAATAAGGAACAAGAAAGCAAGAGAAGCAAAGTTGGGAGAGACAAGAGACAAAACACGATGCCTGAAAAATGTAAAATGGGAATTTTGCACGGTATTACTGTACGAACGAAAGCATATATATATACCTACATTCGAGCACATATAACAACTATCTACAAAGTTGAAAATTCTTGATAAATTTACCCTTTTAATATTGATTTCCCTTAAGGAGGTTGTAAGGGAATTTCAAAGTCTGGATAATTGCCTGAAAATATAACGACTCGATCGAAAATAAAATAAGCTTTCCAATAAGCACGAAATTTATATAAGTTACCGGACTTTCTGAGAAGAAAATTACAAATTACAAATTTACACAGTGATTTTGCTTCGCGTATGGGGTACAAGTATTTAATTGACCAATTAGCACATGCAGACACTAGAGAACTTCATGAATTTTTGATATGATGTTCATAGGCAGGTATTATTAATGATATCAACAAAAAAGTGAGATTATCGAACAAATAAGAAAAATTTATCGAGTTAATCCACAGTTCACTGTCTCTAACCTCTTTCGTATTTGTTCAAAACAGTATCTAATTTTTAAAAGTATAAATCAATTCAAATCATTATTCTTCTGAAATGCATTAATTGAATCTTGTATGAAAAAGTAAATAAAATAGAGCTTTCTTGAAATTGAAGTTTTTTTTTTATAATTTTAATTTTAAAACATAGTTGTTGTATTTACTACTTTTAAATTACAATTTGACCTCCTTAAACCCTAGACTAAATTTATTGATTATGTTTGTTAATTAGTTTCATTTCAACTATAAGTTCCTGAAATGCCGAGAAAATAGAAATGATTGGACTTTTTTTTTCTTTTTTTTCATTAAAAAAACTGAACGTGGTGATATTAAAATAATTAGCTTGGTGTTGAAATCGTTCGTTCTATTTTACAAAACTTTTAGGAAAATTACCCATTATTATATAATCGATTTAATCGCAATATATATAAGAAAAAATATCACTTGAAATTTTAAGATCGTGAAATACGATGAATGACAAAAATAATCACATTTGCTATGTTTTGTGTGAATAATTCTCAGATTTTCCGAAATGTCACTACATGACGATAAAACATAATCATTTTTTGTATACTCTGTGCATATAATATTCTTTATTTCGAAACGACATTATATTTAACGTATTCCTTGCACGTAGGGGCGGATTTTGTAGGGGCCAAATGAACGCCCATAAAAAACTTTCTTAAAAAATTGTTAACACGATTGTTAAATTACATAACAATGATTGTAAGTTGATAATTATAGATGTTACACCCAATTATCAAAAATTAAACATGTTTTTATTGTATTATATATTATATTATTATTATAAAATTACATTTTTGAGATTATACGTGAACTCCGAGTTCCAAATCGAAATAATTTTTTCAAATGTTCAATGAGCCTACATTTTTATGCGATAAATAAGTTCCTCGCGTTAAAATCTATTCATATATGTATATTATTTTTTTCATTCATTATCTGAAGATAATAAAGATGTTTCCATTGAAGTGTAGAAGAGACGTTTTTGCCATTAACACCTATGTTAAAAACTGTCATTTCAAAACAAAAATTCTCTGTTTGAACCTCGATAACCTAGTTTTTTAAACAAAACGTTTAAAAAAGTTATTTTTGTTAATTTAGAAAAGAATTAGGCCATTCTGAAGATGTTTATTTCGTGCAAATGAAGATATTGAAAACTGAATCAAATATTGTCATTATTACTGTATTTATACTATATACATAATTATCACCGTTGACGTTGTCAGTATTATATAGCAGGTCAAAGTCAACAAGAAACAACGAAATCATTTCATGCGAAAGTGCGCAAAAATTGAAGAAAAAAATAAATACGCGCGGGAAAATATGCTAATTTTGCATATTTCCACGCGCTACGTTGAATCGCTCGAGAGCGAGAAATGAAGAAAACGAGGATTGTTTCCTCAAGGACATTATACCAAAGCTAATTGCGTGTAACGACTATGTCGTCGAGTCCGAGAATCGCGCAATCTATTTTCCCATCTTCGTAATATATTCTAAGCGAAAGCGAAATTTGCGAAAATATTCAACAAGAAATGTTGTTATTTTTTTTTCGAATTCGTGATTCATGTACACAATCGTTCGAGTATTATTTTTATCGCTGGTACTGGATTTAATATGTTATGGCTGCTTCGTTATCATTGAAATTCAATTAAAACATATTGGTTACCGGAATCGTGAATTTCTCCTACGGGGAAAATAAATAAATAAATGATTGAGGATCATTATTTATTTTCCATACATAAATGCATACAATGTATCACATACTACATTGTAATTAATTTGCTCTAGTTCTCTTCGTGCCTCTTTTCTGTCGACTAGATTCATTTCAATAATTCTTGATCGATTCTATAATTCAAACGATCACGAATTTTATCTCTTTAACTTTCACGTGTGAAGCCAAATTAACAATTGTATTTTGAAACCTTGAAAATTAAGAATGTCTGTCAAAAAATTCAAACGAAAGTAAAATTTTCTGTGGTTTAACAGTTGGAAAAGTTTCCAGCAATTCACGAAAAACAACCTGCATATGTATGACGTGTAAAACAGTACGGTCTAAAACATTGTAATATAAAAATATCAAAAGTGTAAATAACGTTAAAGTTAAAACAATATGCGTAGATAATTTAAAAAAAAACGATGAAACTATTGAAAAAATTGTAAAAAAAATACAAAGTTTGGATGGAAAAAGTAATTTAATTTCGAAACATTGGCACAAAAAGAGGAAGAGAAATAGATTGATTAAGTCTCGTATTTACGGCTTGGTCGAATGCTGAGAGAAAAAGAGAAGAGAGAGAGAGAGAAAAGAGATCCTCTAGAGAGTGGAGAGCTGATGCTTTGTGCGAGATGAGCCACGAATTACTCTCAATTAAGCCCACGTTGGCTCGATTCGAATCGAGCCGAGAGAACGAGCGAGATGTCCCCCTTTTTACCGCGCGAGACGAAGCGAAACGACACCACGATTCCACAATAATATTCCCTCGCACGAATCGTGCTGTTCATAAGTTCGTCAGAGAGGAAACTCGCTCTCGTACGAAAAAAGAAGCCCCCTCGCGCCGCATTCTCGAATCGCATCGAGAGTCACGTCTCGTGACGTTCCGAAATAATTTGCTACCGCGAAATGCGAACGAAAAATACAACATACCGAATTCAATATTCGTATAAGCAAACATCCCGAAAATTCGTCGAAGAAATGAAAAATATTGAATTTGAAAAAAAAAATAATAATAATCGCATTCTATATACCCAATTTAAGCGTACATATATTTATAATTATTCCTCAATTTTTTATTCTCAAGCGAAAGACACTCGAGAAAGTTTATTTATGTGCTCGAAAATTGTGCCATGTTTTTGAGTAATTCGAATAAAAAAATGTTTTAGTCGCACGATTCGGATCGAGATACATTCATTTCCGAGTCCGGAGTCTAATTATAATAATTCAAGTCTTGACACGAGATCGGAACAAAAGATTCATTTGTGCGAATCGATTTGAGACGGAAGGTCCCGTGTATTATTTGCAATGTGCGTACAAAAGCTCACGGTTGGTCACACGAATCGTGCGCGATAGAGATCAGGTTTGAAACGCTTCTCATCCTCGAACGACCAACTCGAGCAGAAACATCTCGTGAACGTTTTCAGAGCGACAGAGACAGAAGCAATCGTTTGGTAAAACCGAGTTCGTGCCTCTCACTCTCTCTCTCTTTTCTATTCTGTCTCGCCTCCCTCTGCTGGCCTCCGGTCCTCGTTTCGTCCCTCGCTCGTTGATGGTTTTTGATTGACCGGAAGTATGACGTCACCACCGGCATCGAGAGAGACGGAAAATATCTCGGGGCTTCTCCTTCACGCTCTCTTTCTCTCTCCCTCTCGTTTGTGTGCTTTTTGCTCAGCAAGGCTTGAAATCCTCGACGTGTACGAAACATTGAACTTTTTACACGCTGGAAATTGACGGACATTGAGAACCCCTTTTGATCATACTGTTTACTTTTGGTTACTGTATTTATGACTGAATATTCATATTTGTTCTAAATATCGGTATATGAATTTATTGACCAATTCGAAACAGGCCAGATATTTTTATATTTTTCAATCGAGATAATTCGTTTATATAGAAAAAGGTAAAAAAAAGTAATATTTGGATCAATTTTTTTTTACTTTTTAAATTGTTTTTATAGATACTTTTTTGTGATACATATTATGTGTTTGGATGGTAAATGTACTGAATTGTAAATATAACAGCGCGAAAACTAGAAGGCGATTAAATTACTCAACTATCATTTATTCGATTTGTTTTACTTTTCTGCAAAAGAAGTATAACTTTGTTACGATTTTTTTTAATAAATGGTTTTCATTATCGAGCTAATTTCAAAATTTAACACATTTTTTTTTAGTTGTTCTGACTTTTAAACATTCTTAGGCTCCTATCTTTTTTCATGAAATTTCATTGTTACATCGTTTATCTCTTCGTTAAGCAAAATTTTTTAAGAATACTCATGAAGTTTATTTATTCGAAAGAAAAAAGGAGAATTATTGTGTGAAATTTCGAAATTTGTATTTAAAAAAATGAGTATGGAAGACCCTGCAGAGACCAAAAAGATATTTTATTTAAGGTAGTTATAGGCACAGTCAGATCAAAAGTTTTTATCTCAATTTATCTCCATGCCATGTGGTTTTTGAGCTTAAGTTTATTAAGGAAAGTTGTTGCAAATTGATTCAAGAACAACATACTCAAAATTCAAGGTCATCCAAAGCGATCTGTACTTGTTACGTATGTATAAAAATTAAACAATCATAATCTTAGGATTTTAAAAAAAAAACTAAAAAAAGCTTCTTTGAAGTACAATAAAGAGCTGTGCAATATTTCAAGAAGTTAAGGTATGTAGAGTTGAAGATCACAATATTTAATACGTGCTATTATGGGAGGCTGCAGAAAATAATGATTTTTGACAATAAATACAATATACAATTGCACATTGTATCAAAGAAGGTTTTTGCAAATTTTTAACAAATTCCTAAGACAACGACTTTTTGATAGAGCTACCTTAAAAAAATTGGAGTGTGTTTATCTAATGCAGTACTCTGCACAGTATATAGAAAAGCTCGTACAAAAATTTGTTGACCACAAATATAACTGCAACGCAATGGCACCAATTTGGTTAAGTGCTTTATTTTTTGTCGCAACAAATTTAATCGTGACATTTTTTGTCCAATTTCCATCGTTCCTCGTTCTTCTTTTTTTTTTCAATTTGTTTTCTCCAATTTCACTCGAGTCGGCGATTCTCCGATGGTCCAGACGAGCAGCATCGACCGGACCCGGAGTTTGGCCTGACAGGGCTGGGAAATTTTCAAGGCAGGGAGAAACGTCGTTACTAACCAACGCGCAGCAACGAGAGCGAGCGAGAGATCCCCTCGTACGAGGAACAAATCGGGCGTTGAGAATCGAAAGGGCGTAATTTTAGGATTTTCGCACGAATAACCGTCCAGGGCACGTCCTCCGGAATCTCGAGGCCTCGAATGCTCGTCCAAGTGTGTCTGAGAATTTCGTACACGTGCGCGCAAAGTCGTGCACGTATATACATGACTAAGAGAGCTTTGTACTTGGCTGATGGCTTCGTGCCAAAATCTCTCTTCCGTTCACTGCGATGGGGACTGAGAGAGAGAGAGAGAGAGAGAGAGCTGGAATGAGGGAGAGGCCTTTTCCATCCTCTTTCATCTCGTAATTCGAAGGGGCTAGAACTCCGCTACCAACCAAAACGAAAAAGGAGATCCCTATAAACAAGCAAATATCGAAATTTCCATTCGATGCCCAAATATACATTTTTTCGAAGCCATATTTTTCAAAATGAACGAAAAAAAAAGTAACAAATTTCATCCAGAATACTATATCTCTTTCGTGAATGCTTATTACTTCTTTTTTTTTTGACTATTTTTTTTTTGGCGATAGTAAAATATATGGAGTTATCGAACTGGAGAATATTTGAAAATTTCTCGCCCCATCGCCGACGGACAAACGCGATTCGCGAACGCTCGGGAATAGAGGGGGAAAATTCCATCGCGGTGAGCAAATTCTCAACGAGAAAATTATATTTAGAAAAGTCGGAGGCAGGAGGAAGACAGAGACGTTCTCGTTAGCGACGTAAATCTGCAAAGAGGAAGAGGAATCTCTTCATTAACCGAACCTCCAATTTTTTGGAGGCCGCCCGAAAACTATTATTCGTTCGAAGAAAAATACCTATTTCGGGATCTACGCCGATCACATTTTCGTGAGAGAACACGTCACTTATTTTTCTCCCACGCTTCCCTAATATTTTTTTTTTCTACGCTCCAGATTTTTTTTTTCACTCGCGCGCAGCCACGAGCGCGTGAGCGCACGATTTTTTTTCCTCCATCTCCTCCCGTGCCCGGAGACAAAGAGAGAATCCGTTAGAATTGCGATTCCCGTGCACCCTTTTCATCCCCAGTATGACATGAAAGAAGGATCGAGAGAAAAGAGAGAATCTCGTGAATAGTTTTTACACACACTCGCTCGCCAACCCGTTCGTAACTTCGGCCCGCGAGGTTTTTCAATGAGAGCTGCTTCATAATACACCGAACGTAAAAAAAAAGCGAAAGAGACCTTTTGGGGCACTGTAAGACCTTTCGTAAGAGAATTGAACATATATATTGTATATAGATAAATAAAAACGTGTTGAAAAGAATACCCTCCAGGGGTTTTCACTTGAAACTTTAAAAATAAAACATTTTATTTTTTTTATTATTCGTAAATTATTCATCGCTCGGAGCGTACTTTTGTTTTGTAAAATTACAACAGTGGAAGATTATTTTTTGTTCTTTGTTGTACATAACTTTTTTTTTGTAAATCTCGTTGAAATATTCACGAGTTTTAATTTTCGTGTTAGCCGAAGTTTTTTTTTTACGATTTAGGTGAGATGAGGGTGAAAAGCCTCGATTCATATAATATAGAATGGAAAATTCATCCAAGTTTTCTCATTATCCCTGATATAAGAAAGAGAGAGAGAGAGAGAAACAAGAACAACAAAAATCCGAAACTGGAAAAGAGCGAAAATGAGACGCGAGTAAGTTTCAGAGACACAGGAAATAAATTATATATCTATAAATAGGTATACAATTTTGAGCGCGTGGGTACAAAGGCTTTAACCGAGATAAAGACTTTACTCTCATTCCTATAACAAACTTAAGTTTCTGCCCTTTCAACTCCTCCAACTCCCATTTAACTATTCGAGCTTCATGAATTTTGCTTTTCCATACTGTACCATATCTCATGCTCAGCTACTTCCGGCCAATTATTTTTTAATGATTTTCATTTTTTCCTCACTATTGTGTCTATAAAAGTTACTATCTCCTGTACACTATTTTTTATTTTATGCTTGAAATTTTTTATCAAGTTCTTAACAAACTTCTATTAACTCATCTTTCAATTATGTAGAGCATTTTATGTTTTGTGACTTTAATTTTTGTATTATGTAAAGCAACAGATAAGTGGATATAGCATGTTTTTTTCATTTTTTTTAGAAGTACAAGTTCAAGCTGTTTCCTCTTTTTTCTTTGTCTGCTATAAGCCGATATAAATAAGTCTTCTCGACGACTGACGCGTAAGATGTAACCGTGCTGGACAATGCATTTCTTTTTTCTTTGCGCCTCTTTAAAGTATCGGCAGAGTAAGGTTTCCCCTTTGAACCTTTCTATGTTTATGCGAGATACAAACCTGTGTAAGCTTTCACAATACGATATCCAGCAATAAACTCGTCCCTTGCTAAGTGTTCTTTCAGCAAACCCATTCGACTGTGTCAAACACGAAACTGGGATCTATACACAACGTAAAATCTTAATCACAAAAAAGAAAATGTACTTGCGATATTTTCCTAAACAGAAAACATTGATACATTAAAGTAGTACAAAAAAAATAGTAAAAAAAAACAAATTATCAAAATGAAAAAGTGTTAAGACCGTGATACGAATAAGGATTAAATTATGAAGATTTTATTTACTTAAAAAAATCTCATCAAAATTATGATTATGTTAAAAAATTTCGAATTCGATTATTTTATTAGCGAAAGTTTCGTATTTATGCTACTCCAAGTCCATACATAAAAATAATTGAATCGTGATAGGGTGAAAAAAAATGTTGATATCCTGCATGTCCGAATAAATTTATAAACTATTCCAAATTGTTCGTAAGTGATATTTCTTGAGCTCAGATTGATGACCAGATTGATGACCCCGGCTTTTCGAGGAAGTCGTTGATTGAGAATTCAAGTCGTGATTTCTGTGAAAGAAATTTCTCGGACGCGACGCGATCGTGAATCGTGAAGGAACGAGCCGAGGGAATTCCTTCTCTCTCTCTCTCTCTCTCTCTCTCTTGTCCCTTCTCTTTCTCTCTATCAATTGCACATGCGGGTAACAAAAAGATGGAAAAAGAAATAGAGAAGACGTCGGGGAACGCCGGCCAGAAATCATTTGAATGGGTGTAATTTTAGTAGACACCGCACGCGGTGCGATACCCTTTTTATTGCTTTCGATCCGTTGATCTTGCGCTTGAAAAACGACGCCAAGAACATGACTTGTTGTGTATTATCAACTTCTCCTTTTGAAACTTGAAGACAAACGAAGCATTTCATATATTTTAAATTTAGACAAAACTGTACAATTTTTCTTAAGGGGTTTCGGTACAGCTGGTGAAAATAAATGAATTTTTACATGTTAAAACTATATAGCGAATCGAAAATTGTTAAGAACACCATGAAAATTCAGGGGAAAAAAATCGTCTAAATTGTTACGTTCTTATATACACGGAATGTATATCTATATTGTCTAAAAATGGCTATTTCATGGTTCAATTGTTTGGAAAATACGTAAACGAAAATTCTAAAAAAAAGAAAACGTTACGTATTCCATATGAACGAATATTATCTCCAAATTAGAAAGAATTTTTATCATTTCGTCATGTATACCGAAACGCCTTGAATATTTATTGTTATTGATCACTCAAAGAATAAAAATCTCTTGGATCATTTAGGGGTGTTATTTTTTGGTCGAAATAGTGAAAAAAAAATGGAAAAAATATGATGAAATTAATGAAAGTCCTTTATTTCAGCACATGGTGCAGACAAGTATGGCTGCGCCTTACGGTGGGGGTGTATTTCCGCCACCGGTGAACGGTGTGACGGGGGTTGTCGGCGCGAGTGCCGGAGGTGCCGGTGAGGTTAAGCCGCAGCCGGCGACGGCCCAAGCGAAAGAGGACAGCAGCGTCGCACAGCAACAGCAGCCTCCAGGTAGCGGTCCTCAGGTACAAACCCCCTCGGGAGCATCCCATCAGAACGCTGGTGCACCCGGTGCACAAGCCACCGCCAGTTTCAGTCCACCCCCACCACCGAATGGTGTCGATCAACAAGCCATCGTGAGTACAATCCTTATATCTTCCAGAATATCGAAATTTTAGCCATTGTCTCCTATTTCATCCTCATGGACCAGGCACATAGCCATCAAGAAAAGCATCCCGATTGTGACCTAAATCTGCCAACCATTGTGAAGTGCTCCAAGTGTACGCTTTACCGACCTCATGCAAGTCCAAAGCTTTATCTTTCAATGAGATGAAGGCCAGCCATTGATTGGCTCTTTTAATCATTCATGGAATTAGGAATTTTGCTGCGCACTTCTATCTTCCAACCATTGTCGAGTCATTCAAATGTTTTTTTTTCTAAATACATTAATTTTATTTTTACATATTTTCATTTTTGTTTTATAAATATTAAAAAACTATATAGCCATTTACTAGGAGTTTGTCCGTTCATGTATACACGTTAAAAAACATTGCACGAAGAAAACGTATTGAATAAACCAAAAAACTGATTTTTGGATCAATCCCCTTCAAAAGTTTATAAAATTTTTCAAATTTTTTTTTCGACTTTAAGAGCCTATTTTGATCGCAAATTTCTCGTAGATAACACAAATCGGGGTGTAACTCAATGATTCATACTAGCCAAAAAACAGGTTTTTTAGAAATTTGGAAATTTCTGATCAAATAGACTCTCGAAATCTAAAAAATTTGCGAATTTTTGAAGATTTTTGATTTTTTTACAAATCGTCAAGACGTAATAACTTTTAAAATAATTGACATAATAACCTGATTTCTATGTCATTTGTTTCGTTTTGCAGAATTTTTTAAAAATCATCCTTAATAAATCTGATTTCGTCAAGAAAACAGAAATATATTTCAAATTGAAATTTTCATGTGTTCATTAGACCCTGTGTGACCCCCTGTCAGAATTCACAAAGTTTTTTGAAATCGAAAAATAAAATTCTGTAGAATTTTTCAATGATTGTAGGAGTCACCGAAAAGTATACTTAACCAAATTCATCTTGGACTTGCAAAATGCAAGGCTTTTTATGCGTATCAAAAAACTAATTGAAGATCTTTACTATTAATGGAAAATGTCTTGATACAGGTATATTCCAAAAATTCTAAAGTTAGATCAACATATATGCTTTAAAATAGTTCTATCGGTACAGTCAAATAAAAAGTTTTTATCTCAATTTATCTCCATACCATGTGGTTTTTGAGCTTAAATTTATTGAGAAAAATTGTTGAAAATTGTTTCAAGAACAACATACTCAAAATTCAAGTGCATCCAAGGGGATCGGTACTTGTTATGTATGTATGAAAATTAAAAAAATCATAATCATAGGATTTAAAAAAAACTAAAGGAAGTTCTTTAAAATACAATAAAGAATTGTGCAAGATCGTAATATTTAATATGTACTCTTATATGGCAGATTGCAGAAAATAGTGATATTTGACAATGAATATCTCGAGTTCTACGTAGTGAAATCTCTTAAAATTTAATACACAATTGCACATTGTATCAAAGAAGGTTATTACAAATTTTCAACAAAATCCTAAAAAAAACGAATATTTGATAGAACTACCTTAACATGATCACCTAAAAATATAGAAAAAGTAGTCGTTGCCCTCAACTTCATTTATATTGACTACAAAACGTTAAGCAATGTCACGATATCAGGCTACACGAATATTTCAATAATTGAAAAGCCACCTAAATGTAAACTCATTTTTATGTATGTAAGCAAATCAAATCTGACCGGTCACAATAAGCAATACCATTTAAATTACATCTGTCCATATCAGATGAGACGAACGACTGAACTTTGTCGAAGAAAAGCTAAAGTTTTGTCACTGCAGTATCATTTCTTTTTCATACATAGAAGTTGTATTTTTCAAATCATTGCTTTTGATACATGTTCTCGCAGTAGTACGAGCTTCCGTACGATCCGACCTGAATCGATATCACTCGAAATATCCACATTCGGTTTCCATCTATTATTTTTCATTACTTTCAAATGGTTGTGAAACAAACACCGTATCACGATTTCATGGATTTTCACTATGAACTTTCGTCGTAGAAATATTTTCCACTCTGCAAGATGAAAAGACTCGCAGTAGTAAATCCATACATTTGATCAGACCGAAATTCCAATTTTTTCGAGAATTTCTTTATGCAGAATCAAATGAAAATTTTATTGTTTGATGGAATAAAGGCACCTTTCGACAGATGAAAAAAGGCTTCAAAATACTGGCCGTTGTATAATATATATGTATATATAAATGTCACACTTCGTTTTTTACTGTTATCATAAAAATATCCATTGATCGTGATAAAAAAATAGATTTAGGTACGAGCATGAAACTTCTAAAAGTAAAAAAAAATCGATCATTTCATCTGAACCGAGTATTAACACTTTTATTATTCAGTTCAACGTCTCGATTGACGATCAATTATTCGTCGCATGTTTCTTTCGGTCTATACGTCAAAGTGACCTCGCCGTTCGATCGACACGAAAATTCGGGCCAACTCGAGTTGTTCAAAATTTATTGTTGAAGTCACCAAAATTCATTTCTTAAAATTCTTATTAAAAAGAAAAAGATTTTTTTCCCCGGTAGAATTTTTTATTACGAGCATTTCTGTAACCTTGCCAATTTTTTGAAATATCTCTTCGTTTTCGTTTTCTTCAGGGAATAATGATGGTTACATTGGGAAAAAAACGAAGCTTCGAGTTTGATTTCGGGGCTATAAATAGTTCAATGTCATTGTAAGAATTTCTTACAATACCGCACGTTTTTTTTTCGGGCTGCGTGTTTAGACAGAGACAAAAATATTCGGCTAGTATCCGCGCGCTCGAAAATCCCCTGACCGTTTTATTAAACGTATAAACACTTCTTTCCTTCTCTCTTATGTACACACACGCGGTTGAAGTTTTCGGACCGCACGGTCGCGCTCCTCTTTCTATCGATCTCTCCAAGCTCGAGACCAGTTTCCTCTAACTTTTCCATTCGATTTATCAAAGTCGCCCCGACCAACGAGATAAAATATCGCCGTATCTAACCGCGAATTTATTTTCCTTCTCTCACTTTTCGATTTTCTTCTTTACGTTCAATTCGATCAACGATATTCGTATTCCATCTTGCAATATATTTCGCACGAAAATATTTATTCGCTGTTGTATTCCATACCGAAATATATATTTATTTTTTATTAATCGATTTATAAATCTATTTATTATTATTTAATATTACATTTAAACCTCCGTGCTCGCACAGGGTCGTTCACGTCCTCGTACATTTTTCAACGCGTTTCAGTGTTTTAAAAAAATCTGCAAGAATTCTTGAACACTCTTAAATATTTATTCAATAAAAATCAACATTCATTTTAACCCAGAAGTTTATATTTTTTAAGCTGTAAATGACTATCTGAGCGAAAACGCTTGAAAAACACGCGTTTTTGTTTAAAAAATTGATTTAAAAAAATGAGCCGGTCAAAAAGAAAATTCTTTTGCTTTTTGTTATTATAGACATTCTAATATTCGAAAAAACCGCGGTTCGATTGATTCTGCTGGAAAGAGTATAATTATTGAAACCCTTGAAAATATGCGATTTCAAAGAGGGGCAAATCGATAATTTTATGAAAAAATAAAAATCAATAATCATTCTTTATTTGTATTCAAAACTTATTATTGGAAACAAAAGAGAAATATAAAAAGAAATAATGAAAAAATGACAGCCATGCACTAGTTTAGTATACTCTACATAAAATATTCAAATTTTAATTAATTTATATTAATGAAAAATACGAGTGGGGGATTTGTCCGAAAATTCACTAAAAATGGGATATTTCACATGATCTCAAGGGGTTTCGGTACCGTTGGCGAAAATAAATGAAGTTTTACATGTTAAAAGTATAGGGAATCGAAATTTGTTAAGAACACGATGAAAATTTGAAAGAACGTTCTTTGCCACTAAAC
>JAPYYW010002563.1:0-19549 GCA_030522545.1 Cremastinae sp. A BG-2022a
TTTCCGCTGCAATTCCGAAATAAAAAGTCTATACAAACATTGTTCTGTTAAAATGCAATGTCTAGTAAAAATTTCACGTCAATCCATCGTCGATAGGTCATACTCTGCATTGCCATCTGGTCACGATGAGTTAAAATAAAGTAGCCTACGTTCAAATCGACGTTGAAAACTGTCTCTATGACAAATTTCATTCAAATCCTTGCAAACGTTGTTGCGTGACATCCAAACATACAAACATTCACATTTATATATTAATAAGATTAAAATTAATAGTATAACAAGAATAAAAGCAGGAATTCACATATGCCTCTGTGTAATATTTCAAAAATAAGGACTTTATACAAAAATACCCTTTCCATTCAATTAGGATGATGTTCTCGATTGAATAAATTTCATATATTCCATACTGATAAAATTTTCATATACGTAGCTTCATGTTTCATTCCTCAGTCGAAATTTTATAAAGTGAAATGATATAATATTGAATGTATCTCAATAGAATTACATATTACCAAAGAAAACGATTTGGTGCTATCAAATTCAAAATATTCGAATTGAAATAGCCTTATAATTATTTCACGTTTTATTTGTATAGCTCCATTCTTTATTTAGATAGAGTATTTGCGATTTTAAATTACGTTCCGATAAAGCAAAGAAATAATTAATTTCATTGATTACATGCCTTTACAAATTTTGTTTCAATAGAATTAAAAAATCGGTTCTTCGATTACATTTTTGGACAAATTAAAATAAATTACATAATAAATGGTTTAATTATTCCTTCTATACAGATTGTACAATTTGTTTAAAGAATTATTCCAATTAAAAATGTTATTATTATGTTGGCATGGAACGGATAATTGACAATCGAATTAGCCCTTATTTTAGAAAGATAATAATTTTTTGCTCCTATCAGAGTTTCCTATATGGATCCAATTTTTAAAATAACAAAAATTTCAAAATCTCTAATGATACATATATCCTGCTTTCTCTTGATCCAATCGACTTTATCAGGTGTTCCGTTCTAAAATATGGGCTTGCCCTGTTTATGAGTAGAATGTTTGCGCAGGATGGGAACGATGTCGATAGGCGAAATTGCACTCAGGATGAGCATTCCGGTTATTAATAATATCGAGAATCGATGTTTTATTTCACACGCTTCCAAATTTCACAATAATATATATTCCGAATTTTGCATGTACAATTTCGGTGTAAAATATTTATTATAACGATCCACTTTTTATTAAAAACCTTTAATACAATAATTGATTTGAAATTCGCGGATTAAATGAGTAGTCACGATTTCGATGCTCGAACGCCCTAGTCGGGATCAATTCGAAATTATTTTTTGCGAAGACGACTGATTATTTAAAATTTTTTAAAAATGAAATACATTAAAAGTTGAATGATTTAAGTAACAAAATAAATTTGAAAAAATTATTAAAATGAAATGAATAGATTGATAATTTTTTAAGTAAAAAAATGAAAAATGGCCTCGAACTCGGTCTTAGTCTGCGGCTGATTCGGCGAAATTTGTCAGCGATGGGACTTGGTCGTTTCTCGCGTTCTCACGCTGAGCGTGGTCACGAATATAATAGCGCGAGGTTTGCATTTTTATAGAAGCAGAGTGCGATTGCTTTACGACCGGTCGAGTTTATTCGTCGATAAGAAGTTAATTTTGAACTCTGAAATTTCATAATAAAACATTGCCAGCAATTTACGAGCACAAGACGTAACACAGGGGTGCAATTCTCAAAGATTTTTACGAGGCGAAACGAACGACTTGAGTTTATATATAATCTCAATTATTTAAAAAAAAAGTTACAACTCCCTGACATTTTTTTGACAAAACATAAAAGACTACGTAGGGAAAATATTTTAAAAATTACCAAGTAATTCGCCATAGAAAAGTTGAAAATCTTTTATTTTTTCGTTGAAAATAAAAGCAGATGAAAAACCAATATAAAGTAACGTTCCAGATTAGTAATCGATATGTATAGTAAAATGGAGTATGGTGTAAGTAAGCAGGGTTCTATATATAGACTATGAATTAATCCTCGAACGAAGGATCGATAGGATGAGTACTGCTCCGAGTATACTCGTGGTATTAGGAGCAACCTTAGATTTTCTCCCAAGGAATCATTAGGTGCTTCATTCCACTTCTATTCACTTCTCTGTGAATTCTTATATTGGATTACATGATAGAAACGAGAGACGATCAGGGATTAAGTGTCAGTCTATTATCCTGCTTCTATATATCCTCGCAATTCAAACTCTCACTCCATTCGGCTCTTTTTTCACCGTGTTCTCCCCTCCGTATATTCAATCGGAGTAAATTAATCAAATTTTTATTCAACTACTCTCGGATGGATCGTATTACAGCGAAATTATTTCTCACCCCAGGTCTGCTCGACTTTAAAAACGACATCCAATGAATTTTTTTGTATAATCGAGTACGGCTCAATTTTATTTTCTTTTCGACAATTCGTGACAGTGGCCTCTGTTCAACGTTTCAACGAATACAATGATTATAAAGCAGAAAGAGGCCGCAAGCATTTTCCATTGAATCGTTATCACGATTGCGACTAAATTGTAATAAATGGGCGTCGATGAAAATATGCTCTTCCCCGAAGTACACACGCCTCTTCAATATTTTATCGTTATCAGCTTCGTTCCGCCGACGAACGTGAATAAATTTGTGGTCGAGAGTACAGAGAGAGAGACAGAGGGAAAGAGAGCGAATTCGAATGAAAAAAAAGTCGAACGATGAAAAATAAAATAAAAAAAATGAATGATAAAACCAATAAACAATGCTATACAATAAAAACAGAAAAAAAAACGAAAAAAATGTATAATACACGAAAATAAGAATAATAAGATGTCGTGAAATTTTGTTCTCACGTGACGAAAAGATATGAGAAAGTTTCCCGATAGAATTTTTCGATAAAGGGGTCGTGAGGTGCTCGAGGGGTTGTCGGGTCATTCGGCAAAGTGTCTGGAGGTCAAGGGATCGTCGTAGGATCGGGAGCTGTCGTCGCGAGGTCACAAAACAACGGAGCAGCATTAGTATGGCCGGTAAATCGATATGTCGCGTACTCGATGCATACTCGAAACACATGGGATGCAAATCCGGGGGGGCGAGATCGGAGGAAGCAGAAGAAGAGGAAGAGAAGTGGGAGGAGGTGCGAAATGGCTACCAGCAGCCTTGTCATTAGCCTGCCGTTACTATCGGTGCTTGTATCGCATTAACGGTATCCGTTACAGAGTGTATCGCCAACGCCAGGCACAAACAACCTCCTGAATACAGGCCTGATTCGACCTGGCCCAACCGAACTCCCCAAAAAAGACAAACTGCTTATCATAATCCTATTTTTGCCAATGCAATTGATAAAATATTCAGTCCGATACACGTTAATGCGCCGATTTAATCATTTTCACATAAATTTTCCTCGTTTATGAAAATCTTCTTTTAAAAATTATTCTATGAGGTACACAGAATTCAATCATACATTATAATAATGTATTATAATACTGCAGAATCGATTAGTTATTTGCTCATCGTTAATCCATTTTCATGAACTTAATTAAGAATTTCAATTAGATGCCCTGATGTATTTGATCTCAAATAATGGTTAATGAATGTGGTTAATGAATATATTAATGAATATATTAATAGGATAAAAAACAAAGCAAGTTCATTTATATATGTATTTACAGTTCGCATTGTTGTCGAAGGAAAAAAATGATAAAAATATATTATGAGACGTTATTGCCTCATTTTTTACAGTAAGTCATATAATGTTTTAAATTTGTTCCAACTGCTACCGATATGTATAATATTAAATCTCTTTAAATTCTGTAATAATTAAATATTCAACTTTAGAGCTAGTTGAATTGACCAATAATAATTGTTATTTATTATCATTATATTGCTCTCTATGCTTTAGGTGAAAGATCATCCTCGGAATTTTCGAACTGTTACTACAGAATACCTGGTGCTTACAGATTTTCCAAGATCCTAATGCATGACTTTTCCAAGAATTAATTTAATTTAAAAGAATTAATTAATTTTAAAAGAATTAAGCATAACCATCATATAGAAAAAAATGCAACCTCAATTTTTCCGGAATTTCCTAAACTTTTATCACGAACATTAAAAAAAAATTATTCAAATAAGATGCGCACTGCATCAGAAACAATAAAGAGAATCCCACAACTATGAATCGATTGAACACAATTGAAATAAGTGAATGAAAATCGAGGTTGCATATACATACAGATAACAATAACTCAAGCTAAAAGGAAAGACTATTAAAAATAAAAATACTAAAACTGTTTTCAGCACGCACTCTCGCATTTAAAAGAAAAATGCAACGAAATAATGAAAAGGGAGATCTATCTCGCAGCCGCATATCGCCATTAAATAAAAATCTCTAAAAAAAAACAAACAACCTGAACAAAAGAAAGAAAGGTATGAGCGCAAACAGCGAGAAATTAAACGAGAATAATTAAAAAAAGCGTGACCGCAGAATATCGTGTGACGTCGGGCATCAAAGTTCGGTGGCGGAAAATGGGTACAAATCGAGCGATCCGTTGGCTACGACACGGGGGGATGCGAAATTAATTGAAATATGAGAGGAGAGAGAGTTGGTTTCCCATGCTGGATAAATTGTTGCAGACAGGGTCGCGTGTGCAAAAATTCGCGTGGCAGCAAATACACAAACGCAGTTAGAGGGTGGACGGGAGCGAAATAGAGAAAGACGGGGGGAGCGAGAGACGATTTGGGAGTTTGTATGCGCAGCAGTGCACAGATTTATGCTCGGCTATAAACATATTACGTATATACGCCGTGTGTTTCCGGTCTGTATATATATACATATAAGATATGGTATATGGCAAGTAAACAGCTATAGATTTTATAAATAGCCTCTGGCTTCATTGGGACAGAAACTATTGTGCCTTATATAGGCGCGCGATGTTGCCTCCCATTCTCTTCGCCCACTTTCCGTCTCCCTTGCTCCCCGCACGCGATATTCCTCCCCGTTACCATATCAGAACCCCTTTATTCTCTCTCTCTCTCTCTCTCTCTCTCTCTCAGGACATTTTCTGACACCTCATCCTCTTTCGGTTCCAGGGACCAATTTACCGGTTTGTTCTCGGCGGGCCGGCCGATATATTTTGCAATTTGTGTCAAATTTAAACAGAGGCAGCCGCGGCAAATCGCGGACACCCGATATCCCCCAGCATATAATGGCAGAGTCGCCGTACGCGTATACATATTTATAAATGCGGACTTTTGGAGAAATATGAAATTGGGGGAGAGATGCGCCGGAGTCAATGGTTGAAGCGGAGCGACTCTGAATTTACATATCCGCAGTGCCGATGCATTTTTCCAATATTAGAACGACACATCGAGCGCGAACGCCAATCTCGAATCTCGCTCTCTCTCTCTCTCTCTGCGGCAGAAGCGTCGTTAATGGTCCATTTAAACTTTCGCGTCCGCACCTCCGCTCTATATAGATGCATTTAATATACGTATGTGTATATATATATATATGTATACAGGTATTCGCAAAAGGCGCGATGCCGCTCCGGAAATGGAGAAACACATTTGCGAGGGTATTTCTATGAAATAGAGATCGAGGAGAGCTCATGAAGAAACTTTTATCTCCGGAGAAGCGAGAGGGACTTTTTCTTCCCCGGTTTTCCCCACACATCGAGGAAAATCTTTTCCCGCTCGCGCGCGATTCCTTTTTCCGGCGTCGATTTTCAGGGCGAGAGCGAGACACGCTATATTCGCCGGGCGTCGCTTTTATTCTCGATCGCTTTTTCAGCAGAGGCTCCAGGTGAGAATCCCGATGACAATCAACGAGTCTGCGATGAGGCGTATACAATCTCGTGAGCGCGAAAATATGATTGCAGCACACGTCCGCGATGCGAGTTTGCGCCGACGAGAATTGAAAGACAGGAGAATAAGCGGCGGCGGGGACTACGTACCGCCGGGCAAAAAGCTTATTCTCTCGTTTTTCGCGTTCCGGTCCCGCACCGCGCGCGTTTCGCAGCGCGCCGCGGAGCTCAATTCTCGCCGTCAGCCGTTCAATTTCGAAACTAATAAGGAAGTTTTGTCGGTCGCTTCCAATTTCGAGGAAACTTTCTCGCTCCCTGTCCGGACGATATCTGTGTACAGGGGAGAGAAACAGACACCCCGCGCGCCCTCGGGGACGAACGAGCGAGCGAGCCCTGAATAAACGTTTCAGACACATGGAAAATTCTCTCGTGCAGAAAAGAGAGGATCGACGAGACTACCAAAACCGCCACGCACGCGATGAAGACACTTTTGCAACTTTGACGAGTCCTTAACCATTATACTTTTTATCCCCCTTTTATTTTTTTTTTCATCCCGCGGGGTGAAATCTTCGTGTCATTCCGGTCGACCTTTGTTCACCAATCAACGGCTCTATGTCGGAGAAACGTACAACACTAGTTGTTCGTGTGATTATTTTTTTTTTACGTTTTTATATATTAAAAAAAAATTAAAATTTATTTTTGTTGCATTTTTGTGTTTTCTTGGGTGAAATTTTCATTTAATTTCCTGTCGAGCCTGTTCACAAATTTCTGTATACTTTAATTTTTTTTCGTTCGAGCCCTCGATTATTATTCTATCGATTTTTTTTTAATTTCATTAAAAATGAGTGCTTGATAAATAACTTTTCTTCTCAATAAATTTATCAATGGAAAATGAATAATTTTCGACTGTTTTGCAATTTTTATATTTCAGAACCATGACTCAATTATTCCAACACATTTTTTCTCATAACGTTTTTATGAATCAACGACTCTGAGTTTTTACATTGATTACAAACTTAGCGGTTGTTTGATCAGCGATAGAATAATTTTCCTTCGAAAATTGTGTAACGAGTGAAAAGACAGAGTATGAACTTTGCTCTAGCGCGTTTTTTCTCTCTACGGCGTCATTAGTATTTTACTCGTGCCAGAAACTTTCCAATTAACCGCGGAAATCGAATGTACATATGCTACGAGCATAGCAGCTTCCGCGAAGGTAGAAAATTATTAGTGAGTGATCGCCCGGGACAGATTTCTCACGAGCATCGATTTTTGCTGCTTCATCGCATGGAGCTGCGGCGGAGGGGGCGGGTGTGTTCTCTTATATTCTCACGCGGAGTCCCGGCGGGTGTTTGCGTCGGAGCAGAAATCCTAATTGCATTCTGGGATCGAAAACAAACGAAACGGGCGCGCAATAAAAAGGCGGGAGCGAGATAAGGGACGTACGAGGAGAGTCGCTCGGTGTGAATTTTCATGGAATCCGGGAATAAAACGCCGGACGAACAGACGAGGCGGCGCCCGGCGTTACATGGGA
Organism: Cremastinae sp. A BG-2022a; assembly: GCA_030522545.1. Taxonomy (NCBI): domain Eukaryota; kingdom Metazoa; phylum Arthropoda; class Insecta; order Hymenoptera; family Ichneumonidae; species Cremastinae sp. A BG-2022a. The sequence continues at coordinate 7,379 of JAPYYW010002563.1, forward strand.
GAAACAATTTTCCGGATAAGGCAACGATTGCCGCGCTCGTGTGACGGGTATTCGGCAATTCTGGGGTCAGGATGGCAGCGGCATCTGCACCGGGGACAAAGTTAAGCCCCGGAAATACGGCCATTTTGTCCCCGTGTGTGGCGAATCTTTGAATTTTCGAGAGCTCTCTCTCTCTCTCGCCGGCACGAGCGCTCTTCTGTCTCAGGATTATATAATTCCCGGAAAGGGAAGCAGCGCGAACGCTCTGAAAATGCACTTTGGCCTTATTAGAAATAAGCCCGAGTTTCCTCTAGCTCCCGCATCGCACACCGAGAGGAAGACCTCGCGTATTTGTCATAATTGTCATTAGAGAGATCCGAAGCCCACGCGCGCGCGTCCGCGCTGTTGAAACTTATTGCGAGAGGCTCGAGAGAAGTGCCTCGGCGAAACTTTGTCTCTCGTCAGCAGAGAAAGAGGACGCCCCGCGCCGAGATGAGACAGAGTTTCGCAAGAGTTTCCCGTAATCGCGGCACACTCTTCAGACCCCGGGCTAAACACGTGTGTGACAAACTTTCGACGAACCTGACGCTCATCCGCATCAGAATATCCCCCGTTCCCCCTCCTATATATTTACCGTGTGTAATAAATTCAAAAAACTGTCACAGACATTATTTTTTCATTTTTCATCTATATATGTACCATTTTTCTCATATCATTTTATCTCTTATATATCTTCTATATACATTTTATCTGTATGGTTCGTTTCATATATGTATACTATATATATAACCAAAAGGAGCATCAGGATCGAACGTCTCAATCGGCTGCGCGCGATATGCTAAATTCCTGCTCCAGGGGAATTTATGCCATTTCCGGCGTGTTCCCGGGCGCGTGGCACTTGGCAGCGTTTAAGCGGCGAGAAAATAAAGATAGCGCGGGGAGAGAGCAGCATATAGGCGAAATCGTGAAATCAATCTCGTCGCAACCTCGGCCCCCGGTGAAAATGTCGTAATTGGAAAGGTCTTTCGCGTCGATATATAACCGTGTTATTTGCATTCCATCGGGGCGCGAACGCGCGAGGAAGAGACCGCAGCGAAGAGATATCGAGGGTCGGGGAAAACTATCGGGGCGCTCGACAGCCTCTGGAGGAAAGGACGAGTAGGCGAGAGACCGAATGGGATCCCGCCCCGCCGCCGCCAACGACGACGACGACGACGGCAAGCAGCACAGGAGTGGGTAATCATTGAGAATCTCGATGATGGAGGCAAACGATTTTTTTCATCCCCCGATCCCGAACCGATTCAACTTTCTCGCCTGCCGAGAAATAAGAAAAAAAAAGAGAGAGCTCGAGAGAGACTTGCGGCGAGGAAAAAAAAAGTGAAGATGGGAAAAAGAAAAGTGGCGAGGCGCGGAAGTACTCCCGATCGGAATCTCCGGCAAAATGTTTGCCCAAACAAACGCGGCTCTCTCCACCTCGGCTCCAATCATTTCGATTTGATAAACGTTCATCGACGTTCCATGAAAATGTTCCTCAAGAATATTTGATATTTACAAACGCTTCAAAGTTGTGAGAAAAAATAAATGTGTAAGGAAAATCTTCTACGATTTCATCAAAATTTTGATTAAAATAAAAGTAAAAATGAGATGTATGTGTAGTGTTTTTAAGAAAAAGTATTATGGTTGTGTTTTTTTCATTTCAAACAACAATTCATTATTAGGCTTAGTGCTAACGTTACATATTCGAAATTTTTCAAATTTTAATAATTGAGGTCTTTAAAAAAAGTTTTCATTAAAGAAAGTGAATATATTTTTTGAGTATATAACTGCGAAAAAATTTGTCACGCTATCGCTCCTCTTCATGTAATAATGTTCTATATAACAATTGAAAAAATCAACACGTATATCTCGTTCAAAAATATATGTTCCAAATTTGACTTTGTCATTATAAATCTTATACATAAAAATTTAGCTTTCGTATGTTTGTGTCCACAAAACTCGAAAACCAGACGATGGATTGACTCGAAATTTTTTACTAGACATTGCATATTTTAATTAAACACTGTTTATGTATATTTTTTATCACGAAATTACAGCGGAAACGAAACATTTGAAAATATTTGATAATAAATGACTATCTTCAAGATGTGATAACTTTTTTTAATAATTGATATATTTAACATAATTCTAGCGCCATTCTCTTCATTTTGCACAAATCTTTAAAAATCACATTCAGAAAATATATCCCAAGTTGAATTTTTCACGGGTGTACAAGACCCCTGGGTATAAGAATTCACAAAATTAAAAAAAAATTCGATTTTAAGAGCCTATTCGATCAAAAATTTCCCACAGATAACAAAAATGGTAATTATTCGCAATCCCAGAATTAATATATCAAACAATCCAAAAAACTAGATTTTGTATCAGTTTTTTATTACCGCGAGGACGCGAAGCGCCCAATCCGCTATAACCTGCCAATATTTCTAATATTACGAAAAAAACCTAAATACTGGATGTTGTATGAACTGAATAATTTATCAAAAGAATAAATTTTTAAAAGAATAAAGACGGTACGTCTCGAGGACTTGCTTGAATATTCGCAATAAAACTTGAGCAGTTTTAGCACGAAGAGAAAATTTCGACATAATAAAATACACAATATAGTAAAACGGAGTGAAAAACGTAAAGCGTGCAAGGGCGAGTGCATGAAGCGTGTAGAAACTATTAAAAGTCCGGACTGCGGAGGAAAGAAGCAGTCGGGGCGGCATCAGCAGCAGTATAAAGAGAGGGCGATCTCGTCTGAGGAATAAGGTTTATGGTGCATACACGTGTACATAAATGAGTCCTTGTACCGACACGTAAGACACGTCTTTATGTATCGAGGGGCGAGTTATAGAGAGAAAGAGCGAGATGAGGAGAGGCGGGGTGGGAGGATGCGAAGAAGAAAGATATAAGGATGGTGTGTCGAGCAGAGGGTAAAGAAAACCTTCGCTAAATTGAGGAGAGAGCGTAGTATATGTGTACGAGGCACTCGTGCCTTCAGCGATCCATGAAAACCTTCCCTGTTTATATACCATCAAATTACCCCGCATGGAAACTTGACGAATAGCACGAATGCGCGACCAGAGTCGGGAGAGGGAACTAGAAGGGAGAGAGAGAGAGAGAAAAGCGAAGCTTCGTCGCAGATAATAACTCACGCTCTTCCGTGACTCGACCCATCTAAGGAATTAACAAAAAGTTTCAAAAAAATTGAGGGCATTAAAAGACGAAGTAAAAAAAGGCTGCGGCTTGAAACAAAAAAATTCGTTCAACTAAATTCGCTTGAATAAATTCACTCTGATGGATTATGAATGAATGAAAGCGAAGCGCGTAAGCATTGTCTTGCCAACATTGCGATCGTGCGCACTGAAAAAAAAAAAGAAACATTTTTGTAGAGAGTGAAAAGAATTTAGCACGAGCGAAGAATTTTCTTTTATTCTTGCCAATTTTTATCGAGCTCAATTATATATTTTCGTGGCGAGTGTGTTCAGCGAGGAGGAAATGGAGAGGAACTTGCGTTTGAGTCGAGTTAATTGGATTTTTCGATGCGAAATCGTCAAAGCGTCGATTATTCTAAGCGGAGAGTCTCGTGAATAATTTTCGGAACGGGAAAGATATCTCGGAACAAATGGACAGTGTATACACGACGGTGATTAACGCCACCTCGGCTCTTCGGAGCGATTGCAAACAGCCGGGAAGTCGGTGAAAGAAAAAGAGGAGGAAAAAAACGGAGGGGCGGGTAGAGAGAGGGGGGTAGTAAAAACGGTAAAGAGCGGTCGAAGAAAAAAGAGACTCGAGAATCGCAGAAAAACGCAAGGAATAAGGGGAAGAAGATCGAGGGAGAGAAGAGTTTTCTCATTGTTGGCTCGTTCTTTTAGCGTATCGCCAAAGTTGAAAAGGAAAGCTCGTGGCAAAAGCCTCCGGGCGGCCGGCATTTACCTTCCTCCCTTTTTTTCTTCTGCCTGCTTCCTCGAGACTCCGTTCCGGACTCTCGCTTTCCTTATCATCCATTCTTTCTCCAATTTGTCTCGAAAATTTGCTACTTTTTCTCCATCCCAGCCTCTCTACACGGCAGACTTCTCGATTTATAAAAAAATAACACGCGCGCTGATAAAGAAACAAAAAAATTAAACGATATATTTTTCCTTTCCTCTTTTTGTTATACGTTCAAACTCGTTGTCGTCGTCGTCGTCGTCGTCGCTTTTTCAAGAGCTAGTCGTAAACTCGATTGTTCATCGATCTGAGATTAAGAGCGAGATTGCGAAAACTGATATTACTCTCGAGATTATGAAAAGACGGTGAGGAGAACGTTGAGAAAAGCGAAAGATACGGAGACTAGGCGTTAAGGTAGAAAGCTCTGAAGAGCTCGCCAGAAGCCCTTCGAACGAGCGGATACGAGAAAATACGGAAAGTCCCCCTCCCCCTCCCCCCCTCGCCGTTCCACGCGATAGAACTGCGCCAAGCGTGTATACCCAGTAGAGAAGAGCGCGCCCGGTGTCTTTTGCGAAATAATTGAATCCAACGAGAAATTGCGGAAGAGCTAGAATATATATTTCGAATTCTTCAGAATTTTTATAACCGATATTATTCCGGGAAACTCGACACTCGTCGCAGGTCGATAAATATTCTTTCAACGGCGGGGAATATAAGATTGAAATTTTATTTCAACTTTTCAATAAATTTTCGTCTCATCGTCACTCTCGTTCTCTCGCTTTTGAAAAATCGACATTTTTTTTTTTCATGGGACGAGAGGTAAAATATTTCGTTGTGACGTGAGCTCGCTCGCTCAAACTTGCGATAAATCAAGAGACTGATCGATGAAGAGTAAATCCGGCAAAAAAAAAGTGAATGTGCGCGCCGTGCGAGAAGATAAATATTTATTTGTAAATAAATAATGAGGTCGGAGGGAAGGGTTCCGGGGATCGAAAGGGTGAGCAGCCTGGACGGAGGGATGGAGCGGAATATAGTCTACGCGGATTGACGTTTAATGATTGATGGCTCGTGATTTCCCAAGTGCGGGCTGCTCCGCCGAGAAACGGGAAGCGAGCGAGCTTCGGAAAAACGATCAAGAATTGAGGTGGCGAGGCCTGGATGCCTCGAGATTAGCGACTCGATGGATCGCTAAAGGGGGAAAAAAGCGTCTCGATGACGCCCCCGTGTATTAAGCACTTCGAGTGTTTCCACTCGAGACTCGCACACAGAAACACACCCACACACACACCCAAGGCTCTCGGTCCGATAAATCTTAATACGCTCTCCCTCTGTTTCTCGTCAATGTCAAGATTTTTGGATCCACCCGAATAACCGTGCTGGGAAAATATTGAATGAAATTTCGAGAGTGATTTGTCAGAACGTTTATAACCTCGTCGATAATAATATATATATTCATGGTGCTGATAAAAAATAAATCCATGCCCGAAGATTGAGAAGTAACGAAAGATATGTGAAAAATTGAAAAATTATCGATTTTTCTGGAAATAAAAGAAAAATGTACATAAATTATAAATGAACATATGAAGAATGAAAGAAAAGCTTGTAATGAGTGAGATGAAAATTAAAATTTTGTGTGATGAAAGAAATATATATTAAATAATAAAAGACGCACGTAGGGTGTGTATATATGTAATATATATATAGCAATTTAATTGAAAGTGAATAAATAAATTTCTGCAATCTACTATGTACATATAGTCTTCTCGAAAAAAGATTCTTCTTCTTCGAGTTTCTGAAGAAAATTCCACCTAATTAGGCCAATGCATCGAAGCTCCAGATTTTTTCGCAGAGTTGAATTTCCCGTCACGTGCTCGGACGTTTTATGAATTTCTTTCTGCTTTCGCACAAATGAGCCGCGAGGAGAATCGTGAGCGAGGCTCGGGGATTAATTTGGAAGCGAGAAGGGAAAAAGAGCGAGAAGAAGTCCGCGGATAATACGTTTCGTGCGTGTATACACGAAAACCGTGTTCGAATTGGAATGAAGGATAAAAAGAAAAATATATAATAATCTCTCGGAGCTGTATCGTGGTTACGCGATCCGTCATACGTTTGCATAATAATTTTGACTGAAAATTTCACGAGAAAGCGATTTCGACAGATGGAAGCGAGCCCGAGAGAAAAAGAAAGCGCTAGCCCGCAACGTCATTTATTTTTTTATCGATACAGACTAAAGGGATTTACATAATCGCGGCGTACATACAGGAGATTCCGTACTAAAGGATTTGAATAAAGCCCGGAGTTTGAAAAAAAAACCGGATTTCGAGCAAACGATGTTCTTGAAAAAAAAATAAAAAGCATACGAGCGACATTTTTTTTCAAAGGAGCGACGAAAAAAGGTAGTTTAGACGAGTGAAAATATTGTAAAATTTAAAAATAATAGAAGAGAGCATTCTTTTCGTCATAATACATTTGCAGTCTGGCGGAGAGACTGAAAAAGGGAGAATAAAAGGATGAGAGAGGACGAGCAGGAGGAAAAAAAGGGAATGTTGAAGATATTACGAGTCGTGTCCGCGCACGGCGCACGAGCGAGACAAAAGTAATGAGAATCATCGTCGAGAATTCCTAAATTACCGCTCTAATTGCGTTGAAGAAAACGGTTGAAGTGGGTAGCAGCTGTATGCGACAATGTCGCCGGCTCGAACGGGGTTTCCCCAAGGAAAATAGTGCGCCGGTTTGAGGAAAACGAGAAAGAAAGACGAGAGAGAGAGAGAGAGAGGGAGAGAAAGAGGAAGTTGGGTCTTAGCGACACTGAGATTTAAATGGTTCACGTCGCGCAGACTCGAGTTCAAAGCGAGTGAAGAACGCGAGCGAGAAGGAACAGGAGCCAAAAAGGGGGAAAAGAGAGTTTGTAAAACACAAGCTTGGTCACCCTTTCTGTGCTGATGATGACGACGACGACGATGGATGTGCCAAAAGACGAGAAGGAACGGAGCAAAGACGGAGAAAAAATTCGTGAAAAGGGAAGAAACAAAGAGAGCTCGAACAAGAGACGAAGAACGAGGCGGAGATGTGTATTTCACTTTTGTGTGTCAGGTGCATACGACAAAAAAAAATGGAAAACGAAAACACACCGAGTAAGGAAAGGGGGAAGAAAAAACAACGAGGGTTTGCTCTTAAATGTCTTTTTTCCAGAGCTCACTGATGGTTACTTGTCCTTCTACTTTTTAGAAAACGAAGGAAAATGAATGAGAAAAACATTTCGAGCTTTGCTTTACATAAACATTTTAGAAAAAACGCGACTCTCTCGTTTATCGAATTTTAAAGTCTTGTGTGGTGTGGATATCACAATTTTTCAATGATTTTAAAATATGAATTTATATACTATGTTTTATTATGTAAAAAAATAATAATAATCCTTAAACAGTTCTTAAAACGGAAATTGTGCAAAGAATCTTGAATATTCCTCTGTTATGATGTGTTTTTTTTTGTCCATGATTTCTAAGATTTTTTTTAAATATAAAGGAACAAATAAAATATAGGGTCGTCAAATGGGGCACGCAACAGGACGGAGCGGATAAATTCTTTTTCTGACCCTATATTGGCTTTACGAAGTGTGAGAGAAAAAGAATCACATTCGATGGGTACTTACGTCAGCCGGTGGTTTTCCTGCGACGCTTATACATTCGATGACGAGTTCTCGATCCTCCGTTGTCACGAGAAAATCGCCTTGGAGTATTTTCGGTTTTTCCGGGGGAACGAGAACGCTCAACTTGGCGAATCTCGATCTAAGCCCGGGTTGACCGTCGTTCGTTGGTGACGCTTGGCACTGATACTTGCCATCGTCCTCGAGCTCAACGGGATTTATGTGCAGGGAAAAGTCACCTGGAATCAGAAATTCATTATCCGAATAAAAAAGGAAAAACCTTTGACGATGAGAGTGAAAAAAAAAAGTATAACGTATCCGGCAAAAAATGCCATTAGAATGGATGTAGCGCTAGCAGAGATAAATTTCCGGGCAATATTTTTAGCGGATCCTTAAGGTGAAGTGCTCGAAAAAAAAAATGGTGAAAGAAGCGGGAGAACAAAGGGGTGAAAAAACTGTCGCGAGTGGCAACAAAGGGAGGAAGAGTGAAAAAAGAGAGGAGTTTAAATAAAATGTAGGAAAAAAGAATGGCAGCAGCAGTGAAAGGTGAGCATCGGCGTATAGTCGCGCGGGAGAGGGTGAGAGCTGCGGAAGGCGAAGCTCGACCGCAGGGCTTCCATATAACCTCGGGCGGAACGATGTCTATCTGCGATCAAGTGACCCATACTGCAGACACGTCGAGCAAACCACACAGCCCGGAGCTTAGCCCGCTCTTTTTCGCGGTGTGACGAGAGCGAGCCTTATTCTCTTCCTCGCTTCTCCCCCCACTCACTCAATATTCCCGTCTCACTCCCTTTTCCCGCTCCCGCAACGACTAAAAGTCAACCGGGTCATTTGCAACTGCGAAAAGGGCCAACTTGTTCGACCCTGCAACTTTTTGCCGACCCGGAGCCCGGCTGCAATTTGCATAGACCGATTCGACGACTTCGCACCTTGCTAACACCAGAAACACAATCTTCGCCGCAGTGGAAAGTCCTCGTTTCGGTCAGACACCAAACTATTTTTTTTGTCGTAATCGAGCCTCCGGAATTATTCTTTCTGGTCTTTCTTATCCTCCAGCATCACTTCTCGAAACGAAAAATTTCGTTGTTTTTTTAAGAATACCAAAAAATCTAATCATTTTTCACCAAAATTATGAAAAATATGTGAAAAGTAGCAATTTAAAATAAGATTCTCTGGTATCTAGGCCAGCAATAAAGTCAAGTGGAAATCGTCAACTTTTTAGTTGTCCTCGATAATTGAACTTTCTGAGCAAAGATAGCAAGAAGTTTATTTCTACAATGCTTGCTGGGAAAGGGTTTTTTTTTCCAAGTGTAATTTTGTGTGTGGAAAAGTGTCTAATTTCATCACTTCTTTCCGTTTCCGTGCTAGTGCAGTGAAACAGACATTTACCTCACGTTGCTAATGATGACGGTTCATTATTTTTCTCTAGCGGTTGCAAAAAAAGATATAGTGCTCCCTCCCCAAGATTCCTTGCCTCCTCAATCATAAGGGAATACGATCTCCCTTCGCAAGCGAAATGTGTTACCCACGTTTTGCTCTTTCTCCTTCTCTTTCATTTAACACTATTATAGAGAGAGTTGAGTAGGGGCATTGTATCGAGTCTCAGACTAATATCATCGCCAGTCCAGTTACTGTTTTATCACGTCCTTGGTCAAGAGCTAACACGAGGGCGATTCACACAATAAACAAAATTGCCCAAATTTTATCATTCACTTCAAATTAGTTCTACCGATTCAGTCAAATCAAAAAGTTATTTCCAAATTTTTCTCTGTACCATATATAGTTTTTTAGGTTTAGTTTATTGTTTTAAAAACACACATACTGAAAATTCAGGGTCATTGAAAGTAATAACCTGCACTTGCTGTATATGTATACAAATTAGGGGAAAAATTTTTACGATATTTTGAATAACTGCTATAAAAAGGAAACTTCTTTAATGTAATATAAAAGATCTGCATGTCATTCACTATATATTCTTTCACTTTTTGTGTATGTGTTATAATATGTACGTTATATTTTTTACGTGTACTAACAAAAAACTGGTAATTGCAAAAATATATTTTAAAAAATGTTCAAACTTTCAACTATTTTCGAGAATTTTTTGTAATATCTTGAGTGTTAGAGAAACAAATCGTGAAATCGTCGAAGCAACAAGTAATGCACTACAAATTAACACAAACTTTTTTTCCATCGAAGAGGAAAGTGTAGTACGATCGAACGATTTCACGAGTTCTTTCGACGAACTTTTTTTTTTCCTCGCGCTGTTTTTCTTGTACATATAACACTCGGTCACCGGCGTCGGGGCCCTCGTGAAAATAGTTCGGCGACTTTTTCACATCGAGTGCTCGAAAGAGAAACGTAAACACAGTCCTGCAAACACTGGACGAAAATGAGAAAAATGCACGATAACGAGCTCTTTGGTTCATCATTATAGAATGAATTCTCATGAAAAAAAGTATGATAAAATTATTTTTAAAAAGTATATCGACTGTTTCTCTTTCTCCAATATATCAAGATTAATTTCTGAAGGTATAATTATGAACCTAAAATCATTTTCATTACGACCGAGGTTATTGCAGCGAGAGAAAACATACGATGAACCAGATTACTTTGGAAGATTCATTGTCTGAATTTTATATGATATACTGGAGCTCGTTTTCATTAAAATATGTGTGAATCATATTTGCTTCGTAGTTACTGCTATTCTAGTGTTTCAGGTGAAAATATACCGACAGTGGAGAATCAGATGTCTCCAAGTTATGATTAGTTCTCTGTATAATGACACTCATGCAGATAGTCATTCAGAACTTGTCGATGTACACATCATTTCAAAGTTGAGAGAACGAAGATCGTATAAATTTCATCTAGGTTATTTGATCATTTTTTTAGCAATTCATACACAATTCGTATACTGTAATAAAGAAAAAAAAGCAATGAATAATATTGTGCAAATAAATAAAAATATTTTGAATTTATTAGCCAGGTTCGAACGAAATACCGCGTTTTTCAGGCGATGTAATGATCGTCAATAGCAATTAAAGTTCGGAACAAATTAAACGCTGCGGAACGTTTGAAACACGCGCAACCGATGCACAATTCAATTAATATCGATCACGCGAATAACTCGGAGCGTCTCGATTAAACGAATAATCAACAAGTTATGATAGCCGAGGATCAGAACTCGGCGAACCAATGATAAATTAAATCAATTATCATCAGGTGGGGGAGGTATTTGTTCGGGGATCGCGAGCGATTCCGTCAAACGGATGAAAGGGTGAAAATTCCGCTGACGAAGCTGTCTGAAAATTTTCTCGAGATGTTGTTAAAAAAAACATATACATGTTTTCAAAAGTCTCCTTGATACCGAATGAAAAAAAATGGTTAAAACCTCTCTCTTGTTTGTGTTGGTGGAATGGGGAGGAAATGACAAGTCCGACAGCACGAAAAGGCTTGCCAAAGATAAAATAAAATGGGAAATGAAAAATAAAGAAAAAAAAATGCGGAGGAAAAAAGATGAACGGTCTCTGCGGCAAAGGAGTGCGCATTTCACGGCTCTGTGAACTCGATTCTTGGAACCAGAGCATTGTCAATTTTCCAATGCGAAAGCTCGCCCATATCTCCTTTCAAAGAAGCTCGTTATTAAAAGAAATTCGAAAACGGCTAGAAAAATAAGATATACTCGAAAGTCTCGCGGTGGAACGTACTTTGAATTTCAAAATATAAGAATATGAAATATTTCTCTCGATAAATTTTGAAAAATAAGCATGTAAACGATAAAAAAATTTCCAGACGATCGCGATAGAAGATTTTTGAAAAATCTAACACGCGCGATAAAAATTTTCGATAAAAACACATAATTAAGAAGTGACATCAGGATGAAAAATTTTCAAAAATATCCGTACATATCGAAAAATTTGTGAAAAAATATTGAAATATAATTTTGGCAAGAGACTGGCCATGGGGGCTTGTAATGTTATGAATTTTGGATCGTGATGGAAGCCGAGGGGCCGTTAGTTTCGATGTTTGCGAATGAGTGTTTATTCATTCGCGTCCAGGGTCTGAGGGAATAACGTGAATAAATGTGTGTACGTACGACCCTGTGGTTTCGTGGTAGGAAAAGGCGGGTGAATGCTCAAATATTCAATGTCAGAATAAGGTTATCATCGTACGTCCGGGTTCAATCCGATCGTCCGAGAAAAACCAATAACTTGTTTGTTAACTATATAAACGTCAAGAAACCACGTTAATGTGTCCATTTATAAATACATACTATTTATATAAGAAAAACAAGAGAAAAATAAATACATAAGGACTCTGCCAAGTATACAACTCGATTTCACTTGTTTTTTCAGGAACAATCTATTCTCCGATCAAAAACTTGTCTGATAATTCCTACAGAAATACAATTAATTCTACCTTGATATGATGAAATAAAATACTAAAAATACCGTTCACTGAACTATACTATTATTTTAAGATGACGAGCAGCAACGCGGCCGCTTTTTCCGTTTCAACATGTTTGAATTGATGTTTTACAATTATTCTAAGCGTATACTTCATACAATTTCGTTTAATGC